>JALPQD010000019.1:9172960-9466896 GCA_023101885.1 Typhlomys cinereus
TGTTAGAAGTTTCTTCAAAGATTATATGTAGGCTTTTGGTGGAGTCAGATGTCCCATTTTCAAACCCATTTTACAATTTGACCATTTTCATGGTTGAAAATTTGAACAATTAACTTAATCTTCTTACTTCCCAAGCCTCTTTTCTAAAGAATTTATTCACTTGTTATTCTAATTTTCTATTTTCATAGTTTTTATCCACTCAATATGGATTTTTTGTATTTCTGTTTTTGGCTGTGTTCTACCCAAATCTAAGGTTTATGATATTGTTGTAATAGTTTGTCTCCTAGTTGTATGATAAAGTCATGACTACCCAGTTTAAGGCAAACAAGGGATTTATTCTTCTTCATGATAATCTTGTTATCAATTTCCTTGTCCAGTTGACAGGGAGAGCCCATCCCAAGCACCCAAGACTGAGGGAAAACTGATCAACACGTTTCCCCAACAATGGCTGAGATACGGAAAAAATCCTGACATTGCCAGGACAGATCATACCGAGGATGCAACATCTCTCCCCTCTCTTTATTTTATTACTTATCAAACAGGATCTAGTTCCCCCACCTTCTACACTTCTCCGCAAGTTTGCGCTGAATTGATCTCATTTGTTGCCAGAGTAAATGATCACGATCAAGTTGCACCGTATCTAAAAACATGACTATTGGCCATTTCGTCATTGTCACACACCAAGCTAACCACAATATTTCGTAGCAAATATATCAAATACACTACGAGAACACAGTTTTTTATAAAATACAAACTTTTATATATAGTGAGCTTAGTATTTATTGAAGATATCTCATTGATTTCTGTCTATTCATTTCTATATGGGACAGAATACATGAGAATTCTTAAATAACCCTACATTGTTTGCATGCAATGGTTTATTGACATGCAGAGGAAATATACTAGCGATGATATTGCTTTAGGAAGCGAAAATTGCTAATTTAAGCATTAAGGAAGATTGCTATAATTGGCTGCTCATAACAAGATTCATGACCCCTAAAAGTTTATTTTAAGCTTTATTCTTCTTCCTGTGCCAGTTTTCTGTATCTATTAAAATAAAAGTAAGCTAAGGATTTCCTAAATTCACCATTCATTAATGAAGGTGTTCCTTCTCAAGATTTCTGCAGCTTACAGATGTACATGTGCACTTGGGATCCTCATGTATGTAAATATTTATTGAGATGATCTGGTAATGGAAGCCCTGTTTGACAAATGTGAACATATTATGTTCCGTTGCAAATTATCCACAGAAAAACTTTCAGCCACCATATCTCTACAATATGATTGTGCTGCGAAAATCATGATATTAGTGATGAACTAGTTTTTTGTCTCTCGCTGGCCATTGCTAGACATAGAAGTGGGGTCAGATTGTACAAATGATTGTTCTTATAAGAACCAACTATATATATACATAATATGTGTGTGGGTGGTGTGTGTGTGTGTGGTTGTGTGGTGTGTAGTCAAACCGAGGTCTGAAGGGACAGGACACCATATCTAGAAGATAAGAAGGTAAAGTGAATGAGCATATCAGATTGAGCAAGCTGTACATATCTAACAAAAGAGGAAAAAATCCAATACAATTTAGAGGGACATGCCCCATGCTACACTTGACTTTGGACTTCTAATGTCTAGAATTCTAAGGAAATAAGTCCCTATTAATTAGAATTCCCAGTTTGAGTTACTTTGTTTTATGTGCTTTAATATTAATACTATATATTATATATATCTATATAATATTCTTTACAATGTTAGTTTATTAGTTTCATATCAGATCATAGAGACTAATGCTACCATTTTAAATCTGAGCTGATTTTAAGTACTTGAAATAAACGGTATCTATCAATGATGAGATCTTAGAACTATCTGTTTTTAAAATGTCCCTTCAGAATCAGTTCTGAACTTAAATACATGTAGATATTCCAGTTAATAGTGCTTATTATTATTCTTGGATTCAGTGTTAGTCCCATGTTTAAGTTTCTTCCACGCTCCAACTGCAGCCTATTTGAGTTATCTGACCCACTCAACTAAATGCATAATAAAATATTTCAGGTAAATTATTCAAACAAAAGAAGCAAAGGGCAAATCTGTCTAAGTAGTTTACTTTGATAGTGATTATCTGGGAGTAACAGCAGACCAGAATATTCTAAGTATCTTAACATATTGACTTCCAGTGCACAGCAAGAGTTCATAGTCTATGCATGGTGCTATGGAATAATTACTATTGATCCATACCAAGGACAATAAACAGCAAAAAAGACAATGGTGATGTACAAATATCTGCATGGCATTTCTATTTTATGTCTCACTGGTTAGACACTATGGTTTGAGGATATTATGCTAACATATGATAATATGCTCAAAATGTCATCAAATGAGACCTGTCATGGGTTTTAAATTTATCAAAGATAATTTTGCAATTCTGAAGCAGATGATTTGATACCTCTATCTTCAGATGTTCTCCCATGAATAATGGACCACCTTGGTTAAAAAAAAAAAAAAAACCAGTGATGGGCCTTTATAGTAGGGTTACTTGCAGAAAAAGCAATACCACAAAGGCAGCTGCAGCATAGGAAAAAAAAGTTCTATACATGATGGAAGACTTGTGAGAAAGGTGAAGCTGGAGCCCTCTTAGCAGACAGAACACTAGAGAACCCCTCCTTTGCACGCAGGCATTATTTACTGAATTTATTCCTTCTGAACTTTGTAAGTTCCCTAGCTTCCTAAGTCATCCAGACCTTTTTCTTCTCACTTAGAGGAAATGTTTTTTAAAGTTAGGGGAATAATTTGCACAGCAATGGATAGCAACATACTTCAATAGAAAATTTAATTTCCAATTCTGCTGCCATATAATATTATGTGCTTTAAATCCGTCTACCCCATATTACGAAGCTAAAGTAAGGCCTTTGTACCCTGTATAGAGTGGTTCTCCTATTTGAGAACTTACATGAAGAATTCCTAGTTAAGTATTAGAAAGCCAAAATGAAACAAACAATCGTTTCCTAGAAGTTTATCCAAGGGATAAACAGGTAGACCTCCTTATCCAAGTGTTCAAGTCCTCTTTGTTTTCAGCCATTATGCACAACACAGTGTCTTGTGTTTCTTCATGTTATGATATCTTGTTCCATGAAAGTGGGATGACGATGTATTTTGCTCATAGATTTGCCATTCTGACAATGTTTGATTTCTTAATTGTTTTCTTTGAAGGCAACCTAGGTGTAGGACATATTGTAGTAGCAGCCCTTTATTTGTAGTACCGACTATTGTGCTGTTCCATCTGGGCAGACTCAGGTGTTTCTTTCCTCTGTCAATTGGTCAAAAGTTAGTCTCCATAAGGACATAGTTTGTGAGTTGATTGAAAAGATAAACATTGAAAAACAGAAGTAAAGTGACGAGGAGTCTGGGCCAATATGTTCATCTATTTATTTGGGCTTTCGGGATCTGCTTCAACTGCTCCTAATGTGTCACTTCCTTCGAATATTCGATTGCAGTAACACCTGCTAACTCCATGACTAAATGCAATTAACTTTGCTATTGTGCACGTTCTGCTTTATAATTCTTAGTATTTTTTGGTTAGTATTAGACAGACTTAGATATTAGAATAAGACTAATCAGTATCATGGGGGAAACAAACAATATTTGTCAACAAAGAGGTACAGCTCACTAGCGCACAATTGAAGTATATAAAAGCCTTATGTTCAATCCCCATTACTGCAAACAATTATTAATCTACATGGCCAAGTGGACAGTAATTATAGCAATGATGGGAACAGCTTGTTCCAGAATCCTACATTATATATATCCGGAGGCATTTATCAACCAATTCATCCTGATGTAAGACAGCATACTAAGACTTCCCAGATCTTTTAATGCTCCAGATCTTCACCAATATGTCACTATTGTGCATTTAATTTTCCTTAGGGCAATATTTCCATGGCTGTCTCATTGAAGACCACCTTTTTAGATGAAAAAAGTTATGTTTCTTGCCAGTTCTATTGTAATAGATCTTGTTTCTGGTTTAAAAAAAGATCTACTATACAACAGTAGAAGAAGATACACATCGTTATGTAGAATGGAGATGTGACTCCAAGATAAATTGCCTTATAGCAAACCTGGCGACTGAAAGTGATCCTGAGATGGTTCCCATGGTGGAAGCGGAGAAACTGATTAAAGTATTCTTGACAGAGATGTTTGTCTTCTTCTCTCTCTTTCTCTCCTTTCTGTCCCTTCCTCTCAAATAGAAACATTAATTAATAAAAATTAAAGTAAAAAGTCAGATTAACTAACGTTGTTATATAGTCAGTTGTAGAGCACTTGACTAGTCTGAGTTCCATCCCAGCCACCAAAAAGGAAAGGTGAAGAAAGGAATCATAGATGTATGTTTCTTTGGGTTTTACCACCTACCTCAATAATTAATTTTATATAAAGTCTCCATCCCATGCAAATATTATAGCATTATATGTTCAGTGTTCTGTTATATTTCTATTTAAACTGATCAACTGTATTAGCATTATACTTTTAATGTCACATGAAAATATGACTAACAGTATGACAGTTACCAACATGTCACTTCTTATAAGGAATATGGCTCCCTTTTCCCTCAGAGTGAAGCTCCCTTTAAAACTGATCCTCAAGGGAACACTCTAGGGCTTGTTATGCTCAATTCTTTTAGCCCAAGGTCCCTTGAAAATTCTTTAGTGAATTTACCACATATTTTATTGACATGCAGAATTCTGGTTAGCAAATGGGAAGTGAAAATGAACTACAGCAAGGAAAGTGAAAAATGACATACAATTTGTTTCCCAGCTGGCTCCAACTTTACTCAGTACCATGACTGATAACTGAGTCAACTTTCACCTGTGGTGGAGGAGACTGACCAGCCTCATGCCAGAGAAGTGAGCTGGGCCTCTGTTCCATGGTCAGTGATGAGATGAACTACTTGCTGTTGGCTAAATAGGCAGCAGGAAGATAAGGGAAGTATAAATGAGTGATTAGGTGGCACATAAGTTGGAAAACTGACAGCACATGCTGTAAAGTGTACATAACAAATGTGAATACTATAAATTATCTTTATACCATATTTTATTTTAATGCCAGATACTCATCATATCGGATCAATTATTAGTACCAATTTCCTAACATAGTCACTTACAGCAGGCAAATATCATTATTTCTTTATGTAGTCCCAATCTAAAGCCTATTCTTTTTCATTACATCATAACAAACTTAATGTGTCAAAAACACTGGAGTTTCTTTGTTTGTTAAATATTAAAAAATTTGTTTAGAATTTGTAGAATCCATTTTGAGTTTATAATTTTTCTTTATATTTCTCATATTTAGCAAGAAATGGAGATCCAAGACAGTAAAATTACACCAAGTACATTATGTTGGAGATTAAAGAATACCTCTGCTAGTTTAAAAAATTTAGGAAGCTACCTCCAAGGGACTACAAGAAAACGAAAACATTGCTAAAATGCATCTCAGCTTCATATGTGCGCTATGTTTATGCACACATATTCTTCTTTTCTATTTGTCAATTAAGTGTTTTATCATGTTGAAAAGAAGACAAAACTCAAGAAATACCATACACCCATTGCTAAAGACTTCACTCAGAAAGCATTCCCATTACAAGAAAAACTACAGAAAGATAGAACATTTCTAAGAGCAAGAATTCTCTCTAAGTTATTTTCTGACAATAACTAAATCAGTTTGGTGCATTAGTACAAAATTTTAGATGCACGGGGTGGTCTGTGGCTATAATAAATTTTTTCCAGCATTTTTAATGAAACATTCCATTAAGAATATGTATACACCAGAAGAAAGAGGATTTCAGATCTAAAGCCAGTATTTACTTATAATTATGTCCCCATGGACAGGCACAGACCCCAGGAGAAATGGTTCCAGGTAGTAGGATCTTTAGGGTCAAGGAGTAGACAGAGGTAGGGGAGTACCCATGTCAATGGGCCACCCAAGGAAGGGATTCTCTGTCTTCAATAGAAACCTGAACCCCCATGAGAACACAAGATACAAAGGGAACCTCAGGACCCATAAAACCAAAGGACAAGATAATAGGAGGGAGTAGACTGGGTCAATGTAGGAATGAGAGGGAGAATGGCATGGATGGAAGTTGGAGAAAAGGGAGTGGAGGAAGGGAAGGGGGAATGAGGGAAGCAAAACGCATGTATATAAAATGTTAATTTAATAAATTTATTAATAAAAATAAAAATTATGATACCGTGGAAATGTTAATGAGCTCTTTTGGTTTTAGTTTTCCAATGTGCATTAAAAAGCAACATTTGAAGTAAGCTTAGTAAGTCCTTGAGTTCATACTTCTCAATTCCTGGCTGTTCTTGGGGTCTAATTTCATGATTTCCAAATTCTACTTCTTCCTTATGTTATCTCCAAAAAAGCAGAGATTTCATTAATTTCAGTCAGTCCTCACAAATTCCCACAAAGCTAGGCACTAATAAGGTTAACTCTCCCTGCTGTTAACTAATTAATCTGAAATTGCAAAATACTCACATGAATAAATTCCTTGTTTTCACTGTGAGTCACTCACTCGAAATGAAGAGCTGCTTAAGGTTGTATAAAGCATTGATTAATTATCTTTTAAAAACAAGAGTCTAGGGATATTTAAACTCTTTACATTTCTTCAAAAGAAGAACAGTTAACTCAGATCACTAAGTCATTTCATGATTCGGGATCTGAGAGAAAAAGAGCTCTTGACTGAAAAGAGGTAACATGACACAGGAGAATGACCCTGTTCCTCATTTCTGCACCAGCATGTGCAGTGTGATGCTGAGAAGTGAATAAACAAAATCGCATATGGGGAGAGGCAACAGCTGTCTCCATAACGTCTTTGGCCTCCTGCTGCCTTGCATCCTAGAGGCAGATGCGCTGTTTGATGGCTGCCCACCACGCTATACTTTATTGCTTCATCGACTGTGATGCAAACGCTGACAACAGTTTACCAGCCACAAAGAAATATTTGATTTACTCAAGTTCCTCTGCCACCATTTCAGAGTCTGCTTGTCCTTGGTTAATGGTGCCCTTGTAAAATTGCAAGGCAAAAAATAAACTGTTTTCCCCTAAACCAATGATTAGTGCTGTGATGTGAAATTACTGAAAAAAAAAACCTGACATGTGGAATTCAGTTGCTTGTTTGTATGTTATGTGCATGCCCTACAGCCTTCCCTAACCAGTAGCCCCAATTTCATTTAAATTGTAATGATTTCCTTTAAGGACAATTAGTTGCCTAAGAGCAGGGCATGCATACTAATGTATTAGAGGAAAGGCTCAGTGTGAAGGAGTATAACTGTTTATTATATGATAATTAAGTGTTAATGCTTAGCAACCTAATGAATCGTTAATAACTTGTTTGAAGCAAATCCGGCAAATGGAATCAAAAAAAACAAAATAGCAAATATAAAATAAATGATGCTAATCTGCCATAAATTACATCATATTTTCTGATTACCTTCATATGAGAGAAGTCTCCTATTTTCTCTTTTGCACCAAAGCAAACCCAGTGTAATTATCCATGCTCATTTCAGAAAGATTTTCAGTCTCATGATATTATGTGCTAGGAGTAGAGAAGAAGTTACAACACCATTTAGATGTTTGGCTAAAGCTAGACTTTTGAAAATGAACTATTCTGCTTATCAACAAATATAAATTGGTACAGAATTAAAAATTCATGAACCAATTCAACCTAATCTTTTAGAAAATTCATATGAAAAAAACAATTTCCCAGTTATATATGAAACATTCTTTTGAAGTTCACTTTAAGGTCTAAAATTATATTCTCAATTATTCATTATTATTAATAGTGATTTTTAAATTTGATGCCTTACCTATAAAAGGACTCATTGTCTAATCATTCTGAATTTAACATTGATTTTAACCTATGCTAAATGCTGCAAGAATTTATACAAGTCATCAGTGGTTGCCAAAAATGGGCAAGGGGGAGATTGTTCTCTAAAGTGTGATGTCACACTCCAGGAATTTAATGCATACTCCATTTTTGTGCTGATGTGCGCCTTGTTTTTACAAGTCCTCAAACCATTTCTTAGGTTCTTATGTATGATGAAACAATATCTATTGAAATTGCATACTGAACATGTCAATAAAATGAGGAAAATATTCCAGCAAAAACCACATCCCCATCTAATTACACTAGGCTCACAGATCTCCTTTTCATTCTCCTCAAGGACCTACTTGCTGACTAGAGTCCTTTAAAGAAGATGAAATCTTGTTAAAGTTCTATCTAGCACCTCTAAACATACAAGAACGTAACAGAATGCTTTGTACTTTAAAAAAGAATGAAGAATAGAAACACTCATGACATTTAATCACAAACTATTCTTTCCCAAAATTAAAAGGGAAATATTTTTTGACTCTCAGGAAATAGATCATATTGCAATGATCTGAAACTGGGTTAAATTAAAAAGTAAAGAACAAAAAATAATTTACTTGAGACTATACTATAGATAGAGGCAAAAATTACTAAGAGAATATGAACTTGAAAATTCTTTAAAGAAAGGCTTAACTTTTTTCAATCTGAAAGTAGCACATGGTATCACGGATAGTGCTGAAGGGTGGATGGAGGAACAAAAATTATTGAACAAAAAAATAAAAACAAGAAGAAGGAACACAGAACAGAGTAGTAAGGTAGGAAAGAGGAAAGGAGGAAGGAAGGAGGAAGGAAGGAAGGAAGGAGGAAGGAAGGAAGGAAGGAAGAAGGAGGAAGGAAGGAAGGAAGGAAGGAAAGGAAGGGGGAAGGAAGAAAGGAAAAGAGGAAGGAGGAGAGGAAGAAGGCAGAGGGAAGGAAGGAAAAGAGGAAGGAGAAAGGAAAGAAGGAAGGAAGGAAGGAAAAGAGAAGGAAGGACGGAAGGAAAGAAGGAAGGAAGGAAAGAGGGAAGGGGAAGGAAGGAAGGAAGGAAAAAAGAGGAAGGAAGGAAGGAGGAAAAGGAAGGAAGAACGAGGAAGAGGGGGAAGGAAAGAGGAAGGAAGGAAGGAAAAGAAGGAAGAGAGGGGAAGAGGGAGGAAAGGAAAGTAAGGAAGGGCGGGAGGGAGGGAGGGAAGGAAGGAAGGGAAGAAAGGAAGGAATCAGGAAAGAGGGAGGGAGGGAGAGGGAGGGACGAGGAGGGAGGGACGGAAGGAGGGAGAGAGGGAAGGCAGGAGGGAAGCGAAGGAGGGAGGAGATGAGGGAGGAGAGAGGAAGGCGGAGGAGGGGCGGAGGGAGGAAGGGCAAGAAAGAGACGGAAGGAGGGGGGAGGGAGGAAGGAAGGAGGGGAGAGGGAAAGAGGGAGGAGGAGGAGGAGGAGAGGGAAGGAAAGCGAGGGGGAAGAAAAGGAAAGGCAAAGGAAAGAAGAAAGAAGAAAGGAAGAAAGGAAGGAGGGGAAGTGAAGGAAAGAAGGAGGGAGGGAGGGGAGAAAGGGAGGGAGGGAGGAAGGAGGGAGGAAAGAAGGAAGGACAGGGAGGGAGGAGGAGGAAAGGAAGGAAGGAAGGAAGGAAAGGAAGGAAGGACAAGGAAGGAAGGGAGGGAGGAAGGGGAAGGAAGGAAGGGAGAAAGAGGAAGGAAAGGGAGGGGAGGAGAAGGGCGGAAGGAAGGAAGGAAGGAAGGAGGAAGGAGGAGAAGGAAGGAAGGAGGGGAGGGGGAGGAGGGAAGAAAGGAAAGAGGAAGGAGGAGGGAGGGAGGGAAAGAGGAAGGGAGGGAGGAAGGGAAGAAAGGGAGGGAGGACGAGGAAGGGACAGGAAGGAGGAAGGATGAAGAAGTAAGGAAGAAAGGGACAAAAGAAAGAGGAGTGAGCAGGAAGCATGGTAAGGAAGAAGGCAAAAGGTTGACTGGTTGTTGGGAATGTAATATGACACATCCATTTTGAAATACAGTATAGAGATTCCTCAAACAAAACAACAACAACAAAAAACATGTGATTGACCAATTTCACCACTGGGTATAAACTAAAAAGAAATTTAATCTGGGGACCATTTTCACAATAACTAAAATGTGAAATCCACACAGATGCCCTTCAGTAGATAAATAGATAATGAAAATTTGATATATTTGTATTTTTCACTCAAAAGTGTAAAAATTGAAATCCTTCAACTTTGTAACAGCATGATGGATCTGAAGGTCACTATGCCAAGTGAAATAATAAGAAGACTCTAGAAGACAAATACCATACATTCTCATTCATCTGTGAAAATAAATCTAGTCAATCTTATAACTAAAGTGAACAATCTTCCCTACAGAACTGGAAAGGCAGGGAGAGAGGGAATGGAAGAAAAATAACTGGTAAACAGTAGCACAATCTACAGTAGGGGATATTATTATAGCAGCCATTAGTGAAACTATGATATATTTCAAAATATGTAGAAGAGATGTAAAGAGAGTAAAAAATTCCCATCTTATCAAATTGATTAATGCTTAAGGTATAGAAATATTTATTAACCAATTTGATTGTTGCATATTCTCTAAATGTATTAAATTACAATAATATGATTAAAATATGAAAGAAATTAAATAAGACTCCTGAAATAGGAAGAAATGAGATGCACAGTACAATGGAAAGGTCAGCACTGAACTCTCTGGGAACAACTGCTCCTGAAACAGACGTGTGAGGCTGTGTTTATAGTTGGAAGAGGAGGAATCCCATTTAAATTTCTCAACGAAATTTAAAAAGAAAACTGTTATCTCACTTTTTCATTACTTCAGGCAGTTTTTTTGCTCAATGTATTTCTCTCTTCAAAGTACTAAAGAGTGGGATTTTTCCAAATGTAGACACGTAGATCACTTGTCATTATGTTCTGTCAGTCCATAGACCTCTGAACTCAAGGTTGTAATGCTCAAGTTAGTCTCTTCTATTTCCACCTTTGGAACAATTTATTGTCTTGGGACTTTCTTGCGTTTCTTGAAATTAGTGACGAGTTCTTTCCTATTTGGCCCCAAGTCATCCCTTTGCCTTTTGGTCAAAATTATACGGTGCACTTCCCTGCAAACTTGGCTATTACTAATAATGTAACTGAGGAAATCTCTTCTTAGGAAGACTTCTTTTCAGACAGGGCCATAAGTCTAGTACTCTTTATTAAAGCATGTCAGGCATTTTACTTGACTTTTACTACCTGCCTTTGGCTTTTTTATCTTATCATTTATAGCATATGATAAAGGAAAAATGCAGATGAAAAACAAAAAGATTGCTTTTAATGAAAATTCATGTTAGCCACTTATGTTGAGGACTTTGGAATTTCCATTAATGGTATAAGAGCTAGAAAATCATTTTTTAGTTAATATGTGTGTCTTGAGAAATGTTTGAGAGAAAATAGAGGTGTTTAGAAGCAGAGGATAAGGGTTTGATTAAGTTGACACTGAAATGATTTCTTATTTAATTTCATGATTGAATAGAATAAAATTTGTGCCTAAGGTTTAACCAAGTAGAAGTCATGAAAACAACACACTACACAAATATACCTCAAAGGAAAATTCGGACAAATTATGCTAACTTTCAGCTCACAAAATGCTAGAAAACTAAGTCTGAATAGAGACACTACCCATTGTAGTGAAGTTTTCTTCATGACTCTGATGTGTTGGTGGTTTGAGGTTACATAAATAAACATAAAAGAGATTCATCCAGCAGGTAAGTTTACTGAGGTTTTCCTAGCATGCATAAGAAATGTGTAACTGAATTTCAGATTTTTGAATTATATTTAATGTCTTGCTATTAATCAGGCTTTCTTTGTGTAAATTTATTCTTTGATAATTCCATATATGCACACATGAATTTAAGTCATTTTTACCCCATATTACCATGCCTCATTGCATTTCATTTTCATTGGTAACCTTATACTTCTTAATCTCTTTCTCCTACTTGCATGTCTTTTTGTGTGAAGGTAGCCCACTAAATTTAATATGCAATGCCTATATTAAAATGTACACAATCATTTGCTGGAGTACTGATGAAATATCAATAGATCAGGAAGAATGTGGTTCTCTTTCCCAAAACTAGCATAACCATTAATAGTGAGAGACTCAGGGATTGGGTCATCAGTTCAATTTCCAGTCCTGTCACAGGATTATAATCAATTTTTTTACTAGATCTTTGTATGAAAGACCTGGTAAGAGAACTTCAGAGACTCTATATCAACCACCTAGAACTAGGCCAGCCTAATCTCTGCCCATCCTGAAGCTCAGGGAAATTTGCGGAAGAGGGGGCGGTAAGAATGTAAGAGCACAAGGATGGGAGGAGCAATGATTTGCAAGATACTCCACACAAGTTAGGGACGAAGCAATTGGACTTCGCATGCCCTGCGCAATGTCCAACACACTATTGACCTCACAAAGTCTAGCATCTGCTAAAAGCACCAAGATCCTTGGAGACAAGGGATTAACAGCCACAGTAGTGTTCCTATGCTTAAGGGGAACACAGGAAAGGGTTCAGGCAAATGCCACTGGGTCCTTGTACGTCATCGGAGAGGAGGGCCCAGAGGAGAGTCTGTCATGCACATTAAAGGACTTTCTGGGGATTGGGGGGGAGGCACTGGGGGATGGAGCAGGAGGGGTGAGGGGAGGGGAAGCAGGGGGTTCCGGGGAAGGAGAAGGGAGGGAGGGAACTGGTATATCTATTAAGTTTGTATGAGCAGAAATAATAATAAAAAATATTATTAAAAAAAAGAAAGACCTGGTAAGATCTGAAGAAATAATTGTAAATCAAACAGAAGGAGAGCCTTTGAATTGAATGATTTACCCACTTATGGGTCAACCATACAACAGCAGGTGCTCAGATATTTGCCATTGTAGAGAGGCCAAATGAAACCCAATGAGTCTTACATTTTTACTTTTATTTTTTTATTTTATTTATTTATTTATTTTTAACATTTTTTATTATCTCCGCTCATACAAACCTAATAGGTACACCGGTTCCCTCATTCCCTCCTCCTCCCCCGACCCCTCTGCTCACCCTCCCCTCACCCCTCCTTCCCCACCCCCCAGTGCCTCCCCTCCCCCAATCCCCATAGAACCCTTAATGTGCATGCCAAACTCTCCTCTGCATTCTCCTCCCCGATGATGTACAAGGACTTAGCGGCATTTCCCTGAACCCTTTCCTTTGTTCCCCTTAAGCATAAGAACACTATTTTGGCTGTCAATCCCTTGCCTCCAAGAATCTTGGTGCTTTCAGCAGATGCTAGACTTTGTGAGGTCAATAGTGTGTTGGACATTGCGCAGGGCATGAAAAGTCCAATTATGATTGCTTCGTCCCTAACTTGTGTGGAGTATCTTGCATATCATTGCTCCTCTCATCCTTGTGCTCTTACAATCTTACTGCCCCCTCTTCTGCAAATTTCCCTGAGCTTCTGGATGGGGAGAGATTAGGCTGGCCTAGTTCTAGGTGGTTGATATAGAGTCTCTGAAGTTCTGGATTATGGTTTGTTGATTTTCTTTTGTGGTTTTGCTGCTCTTGCAATGCCCTTCACTCCATCCTGATGGGTATTGGATGCTACCCCCTGGCCAGAGATAAAAAGCTGTTAAACTAGAGTCTTGTTATAAGAGTATATTCAAAAGTAGATGTAATAAAAGTAGGAAACCACAGTAAGGGAGGGGTCAATCACCCATTTGCAAAATGGTTACTTATTATCTGCCAGACTATATGCCCTTCCCTTCTGGTGAGATCACACCCCTTCAGTTGTAAATGATCAGGAACGAAAAGTCTGTAAACTTAACCAGATGTCTCATTGCTTACTTGCAGTCCTTGATGGAGGCCTATTTTCTCTGCTGTAACATGGTCCCCTCTCTCCTTGTTTCTGGTGTGGTCCTCCTACCCCATCCAAAAAATGAAGATTTTCTACCATTCTGTGGGTTTCCTTTTTGCTAACTTTACAATCTCTTTTTCTGAACAGAAGTTTTTTTTAATTTCATAAGATCCCATTTGTTGAGTGTTGATTTTAGTGCCTGTGCTATTAAATTTCTGTTTAGGAAATGTCAGAGTAGCAGAATCCGCTTGAAGGAGTTCCCTACCCTTTCAACTAAGGTTGAACTTATATTAGTTCCAGGAGTTTCCTGGTGGAAGTTTTAGGATTACTCAGATGTACAATAGAGCTCTATTATCTAGATTGCACAAAAAACTTTAAAAAAATAAACACCAAGAATATAAATAACCCAATTAAAAAGTGGGCCTCAGAATTCAAAAGAAACTTTTCCAGGGACAAAATCAAAATGTTTAACAAATATTTTAAAAAATGCTCCACATCCTTAGCCATCAGGGAAATGCAAATCAAAACTACCCTGAGATATCATCTTACCCCAGTGAGGATGGCAAAAATCCACAATACAAAAACACCAAATGCTGGAGCAGATGTGGAGAGAAGGGAACTCTCATACATTGCTGGTAGGAATACAGGCTTATACAACCACTCTGGTGATCAGTATGGCAATTTAAAAAAGTTAAAATTGAAATGTTATATGACCCTGCTATACCACTACTGTGAATAATCCCCCATAATGCGGAAATTCACTACAGTTACACGAGCACAACCATGCTTGTTGCACCACTATTTACAATAGCAAAATCATGGAATCAACCCAAATGCCCAATAATTGAAGAATGGATAATGAAAATGTGGTAAATTTACATAAATAGAATATTGTTCAGCAATAAAAAAGATGAATTAATGAAATTTGCCAATAAATCAATGGAATTAGAAAAAATTATGTTGCTTAAAGTATCTCAAACACAGAAAGTTAGATACCCTATGTACTCCCTAATAGATGGATCCTAGTTCCAAACATACTTAATGACGTGTTCAAAGGTAAATCTCTGTAATACTCACTGTTTATCCCAAATTAATATAAATAAGAGGGAAGGAAAAGGAGGACCTTCAAAAGAAAGGAGATAGGGGATCATGCTTTAGTAGAGAAAATAGGCCACGATCAATTATTGCATGTACATAGTGAGACATCTGATGCAGCTCAATCTCACTTCCCTTCTGATCACTTGCTACTGAAAGGTTTGATCTCACCAATCAGGGAGAATATAGGGACTGGCAGATAGAAGGTAACCATCAGGCAAATTGGACACTGACCCTCACACACACTGCTGTGTCCTACTCCTATTCTTCCATCTACCTTTGAGTCTTCTCTTATATTAAGATCTTCATTTAAACAGTCTTTTATCTTTGGCTAGGAGATGACCTTTGATACCAATTGTTATTCAGCCAAGGGCAGTTCAGGAAAAACAAAACTGAAAACAACAACAAACCATAATTCAGAGCACCATAGACTCTACATTATTCATCTAGAACCAAACCAGCCAAATCTCTTCCCATTCTAAAACTAGAGACCCTTGCGGAAGAGGGGGTGGTAAGTTTATAAGAGCCTAAAAATAGCGAGGATCAACAATATGCAAGATAGTCCATATAAGTTAAGGCTGCAGCAGCCATTATTGGACTTTGCCTGACCTGCCCTTTGGCTGACACATCAACGAATCCACAAAGTCTAAAATGGGTCACAGGAAAGAAGGCTCCAGACAGAAGGATCCTTAGAAACAAGGGATTAACAGTCACAATAAAGTTCCTGTGCTAAACGGGAGCCCAAGAAGGAGCTCCAGGATATCCCACTGAGTCCTGAACCCTCACTAAGGTGGATGACTCAGAGGGAGGTTTAGTGTTCACACAAAAGGATGTTCCAGGGGATGAAAGGGAGGAAGGGGGAGACATTGGGAGAAGGGGAGGGAGGGAGGGGGTTGAAAAGAAGGGGGGAAAGGAGGAGAGTGCAACTGGAGACAACTGGGGAGAGGAGGGGGGAGGAAAAGGACAGGGGTACCTATTAACATGATTGCATGATTAGTAAAAATAAGATATGGGAGAAAAATTTTTGTGAAAATCGGGGGGAGACAGGCTAGGAAGGAAAAAGTATGAAGTAGAATGGAGTGGTGTAGAGGTAGGATCATGTAGGAAGAGGTAAAAACATGTACATTCATTTTATTTAAAAATATAATAAATGAATCAAAAATATTCTGGTGAGATGCCCCTGGGTTCCCAAGAAATCACTGTAGCTGGGCTGAAGCTGAGTGGACAATAGGTTGAAATGACTTTGGGAGGTTGTTTGCCCATTATCAACAACTGACTTTGAGTGGGAACTGACAGGTTACAATAATGAAAATGAAGACATTTTTGTGAGGTGATGACAATGAAGAGCTGAGTGACTTCAAACATTTTTGTTTGAGTATAGGACATGTGCCAGTGGAGCTTGACGGGGTCTCTGTTCCAATAGATGTGTCCATCATCTTCTGATTGAGGGATATTATCTGCCAATCTACATATTAGCTTTTAAGATATCTCTCTGGAAGTGGCTCATGTTATTTACATTCCCATTTCACTAACTAAAGGGAGACTTTGAGGGGGTACACTCCTGCCAGGTACAAAGTTTTAGGTAGTTGTCCACATAAGCAGATGTTCTGGAGGATGGGAGGAAGTAGGAGGCAGTAGTAGAAGGACAGTCAGGGGAGGGGGATAAAAAGGAGGGGGAGGGAGGTGCAAATGGGAAACCACAAGGGGAGCTGAGGAGAGAGGGAGAGCAGGAGGATAACCATTGAACTTGTATGATTGGGCAAAATATGTAATAAACAAACAAACAAACAAATAAATAAATAAATAATAAATAAAAATAGCAGCAAAAATATGTGAAAGTAGGAGTGAGACGAACTGGAAAAGATGTATAAGGTGCAACAGGAGGGATATTGCAACGCGTAGTAAAGACTGAAAACAAAGACTCCTTATATTTATATGATAAAGTATACATGAATTAGGGAAGAAATCACATTTGCTGCCAAGCCAATGAGTTAAACATCTAAAGGACTGTAAGCAAGTACACCTTTGAGAGAATATCATAAGATGAAGCACAGTTTTCAAAAGTCTTTACTTATTCAGTGACAGTGTGTGTCCATATTTCCCACAATGTGTACCCTAGGGAAGATGACCTTTAATTTCTGATTCTACTGCCTTTACCTCCCCAGTGCTGAAATTAAAGCAGTAACCAACATATCTGATTGCTGGGGCTCATACCCAGATCTTCGTATATGTCAAGTAGCCACTCTCTATTAAGATTGTCCTCAATAATAATACTCTACTAAAATAAAGAAGCAAAAAAAATGCTCTTTAGATCTAAAAATGGATGGATGCATTAATGTTCCTCTCTTGATAAAGTTATCAAGTAAATGATATAAAATTTTAAAATGAAACAAATAATCTCTTAATCTCAGTTACCAAGAAAGAGTTTGATATTTTGTCAGAGTATGGGACAAGCCAGTTTCAAAAAACACTGAATTAATATATCAAAATATGAACAAACAGAAGCACATGGAGCTATCTACCTTTTTCAAAAATTATTTTAAACTTCACAGATCCCAATGCTACATATGAGTACTTGTGTGTGTGTTTATATGTGTGTTTGCATCTGTGTATGTTGTTTTTTGTGTGTGTGTGCACATTTGTGCAAGTTTTGTGCCTCGTTTTACTAGAAGTGGCATTGAAAGTCAAGTGAACAGTCCACGCATCCATTATGCGTTAGCAGGTCAATTACTCTAATAACTACAAAAGATCCTTTATTAATCAGTAAACTCTCCACTTAAGAATGGATTTTGTGGCACTACCAATTCAGGGAGTCCCTAGTCGGGACTCCCGACTACCGACGTGCCCCAATAGAGGAACCATACAGGCGGAAGAATAAACAACCAATGGGAAGCGGTTGTCTAAACTCGCCCGGTGGGGATGCGGCAACAGACTTGACAATTCCTCCTATGCAATGTGCTACTCATAGCTACATTTATACTGAAAGACAAGCTCAATACCCCACGGGAAAAGATGAAAGTGTATAGAGACGGTTGAATGGAACAGAAATATCAGATCAAAGATTTTAAGGAAGCCCCTTGGCGTCCTTCGCTGAGCACAGCTGGATACTACATTCACAAGTGAGCTTTGCCCTCTAGCTTCTGTCTTCAGAAACCCAACCCTCCCATGTGAGCACTCATGTAGAGAATTTGACTGGCACAAGGATAAAACTCAGGGGTGAGCACTTAAAATTTTCCCAGTCATTCATGCATTGCTGCCCCAAACAACAAAATTAACTGCAGTGCCTCAGTCCAAGCTCCAAATTATCACATTTTCTGAACCTATTATACTAAATATGAAAATTGAAACAAAGTAATGTAACATAGCACAACTACCCACTTTGAACTTAATAGCACTTCTTACTAAACAAGAGATTAAGATGCAATTCAAAATTAAATTGTAGAAATAAACCATGAGGGGACTAAAGCATGAATGAGAACTAATTAAGTCTTAAAAATTCTCGAGGTGTGTAGTCTGGAAGTCAGTACCAAGTGCAGAAGGACTGAGTGAGAAGCAGTCCTGAAAACCAAAGGACCACAGGAAGATGAAGAGACGGATGAAGGTGAACACTGTGCCACAATTCTGCACATGAAATGTTCATACCTGAACCCACATGCACCTGTGTACACACATACAAACAGAGAGAGAGAGGGAGAGAATGTAAGACTAGTGTCTTTGTTTTTTTTTTTTCTAAAGAAAGCAAAATAGTAGCAAAAAAGTGCAAAATTTTCTAGTGGAATGTTGTCCTGTCCAGTAATCCACTGCATTCCAGGGCTGCTATTCACCTTCAAGCATAGATTTCGACCCAACCCCAACTTTCCCTCTATGTTGGAGTCTGCACAAATTTCCCAGTTAGTGAAAGTAAGAAATCTTGTCTGTACATGAAATGAATAAGCACAAACCATCTTCTTAGAACCTACTGAAAGGAGTGAAAAACCAAGGATTAACAGGAAGATATACAAAGAACACCTTAAGTGATATAAAAGATTAAGATCAGCACTAAAAACTCTTGATTCTCAGAAAAATATTTAATGCAAATGTAGATGCTAATTTTACATGGAGAAAAGTTTTATCCTTTACACTAATTTCGAGTATCTGGTGATATGGATCAGGATAAAAAATTCAATCATTCCTTTATGAGTATGTGGGGTCTATATGACAAACAAATATTTGTTCAGGTTTATCAACGATACTTTTGATAACCAGTTATTACTTTTGGAATGTTAACCATGTTTCACAAGTCAACATCTTCTTCCAATGTTCTCTTATATTTAAAATTTGTTTGACTGATAACATTCTTGAAGTGATTAAATACTATGATCATAAAAAGATGGAAATGTGTAAAATATCCACTGTTCAAAATATTAGTTAAGAGAATCTAGGTAGTAGGAAGAACAGGCAGAAATGAATCAAGGAAAGATTCTGAATAATTCATAAACTTGCCAAGTCAAGGATTTCCTGTGCATATCTAAGCAATCAACTT
Organism: Typhlomys cinereus; assembly: GCA_023101885.1. NCBI lineage: Eukaryota > Metazoa > Chordata > Mammalia > Rodentia > Platacanthomyidae > Typhlomys > Typhlomys cinereus. Next base: position 9,192,321 of record JALPQD010000019.1, read on the forward strand.
CCAATGCTAAATGGTGTTTTTCACTGCCACGCCCTAGGTGTGTTGAATTAGAAACTCCAGCGGAAAAGCCCTAATTAAAAGTAAGTTCTGATCAGAAGTTGAAGATGGGAAAATAAGAATATGTAAACAGTCAAGTCCCAAACCCACATGTGGATTAGTCAAAGGAACTTAGGGCTTCAGAACAGAGGATTTTCTAAACTGTGAGAATCTCTCCTTTCCTTGGGGTGAGTAGGTACCTCTATATCTGCTCTTTCTTGCTCTCTTTTAGGGTGATAATTTCCCTAAATTGGGACTGTGAACCCTCCAAAGGAGAAAGATGCATAATTACTGGCTGTGCTATGGGATCATTTGCTTTATGAGTTTAATCACTGAACTTTCTTTAAAATAGAGGTACAGGTGGCTGCTGCAAATATGTCCTAAGTTAGTGATAACTTACAAAGTGTCAACAGCAGTTATCAGAGGATTTGCACTTCTGGCCCCTTTATGTTCTCTCTACAAATATTAATCACACTTTTTCCATTTATTTAAACATAGTGGTATGAATATGACAGCAACAGCTTGTTTATTTTGTTATACATAGGACATTCTTTATAGATTACTGATAACAAATCACTTTAACAAGCAAAATGATTAAGACGATGCTTCCGGTTAATTGTTGAATTTTTAAAATTTTATTGAAAACAGTTGAAGAAAATGGTAGACAAGATTTACCACGCATAAGAACTACCAGGAAATGTCTATTGAGGAACACAGATTCCTCTCCCAGTCTGTTTGATCCGTGAACTATTTCATTGCTTCACTCAGGTTCCCACTTCTGTTTTTGGGAATCAGCCCATGAATATGAATTGCTGAGACATTAAGATATCTTTATCTATCTCTGAATCATCTATTTCTGGTTGAACCATTTATTACATCTTAAACTATTAATAGAGTTTAATATCTCCATCTTTACCCCTACGTTAATTCAAAAGAAAGAGATTCTGCTGTAGGGAAGTCAATTAACGTGTTCATTACTATGAATACAATGAAGGCAGCATGTTTTATTTTACCCATAACTCCTGTGAAGTACTTGCAGACAGATTTAACAGGAAATTTTTATGCTGATCCAGCTTCACAAGTGGAAACTATCAACGACTTACATAGGGGAAGGTAGGGGAGATCACCAGTTAGTTACAGGTCTTGAGTTTACAATTGAAAACTGAGCCTTTATTAAAAAAAATTTAATTAAGGGAAGCCCTGAACAACCCTCTAGATTATCTAATTGATGTGGGAAATCTAAGCCCATAGTGGTGGCTCCTACTGCATAGGTAGATTGTGGGGGAACTCACTGACTTTGACTTTGTCGAGTTGGAAAGTAGCCTTCTATCAGAAATGTGGATATAGTGTAGCCAATTCCCACAGTTTCTGATGTTGGCATGAACTCTACTAACATGCTAATGAACTAGAACCAGAAGATATAAAACAACAATGAGGCACTTGTTACTGTTTATAGTTTGATGTTTGTGTTCCTATCTCAGTATCACCCATCTCTTCCGTTTCCAAATGTATTGCTTTCAGCTTCCTATCACCATATAAATGCAGGACTCAGATAGTCTAGGCCACTCCAGGTTATTATTCTTAATTACAGTCACCAGTGCCACAGAAGAGTTCATTACAACATCAGGAGCCCAAAAAACTAGTCACACCAAATCCACAAAAAGAGAGGAGAGAGGGGACATATTTTGTACTTGCCAACATGCCCATAAGCCAAAGTATCCAACTAACTCTCACTCTTACCCCCTTGCCCTGGAAATGGCTCCACACGGTGAGTGTGGTCTCAATACATCAGTTAGTTAATTGCCACAGGCTTGCTCACAGCTTGCCTTGGCTGCTAATTCTTCACAGACTCAATCTTCAGTTGTGAATTGACACCTGCAACTTACTGATACAGTTATGTGTTTCGAGAAGCAACACAAAAGTATCTGGAACAGGACTGGGGCTGCTGCTGTGATGTCAAGATTCCATACACAAAAGTAGTTTGGAATAGTGTACATTATTTGAAGCACTATGCCATCTCTTATCTGGGAATCTGTAGATGTAATTTATCTGAACTTTTAATTGATCATTTTTACCTTCCAAAAACAAGATTAATTTCTTCATTATTATTTATTTTATGTATTATTTTATTTATTATTATTTATTAAAATAACCATAAGAGGTCAATGTGCCAAAAGTTTATTTGTATTATCATTGTTACACAAAGAGATTTTGCAAAAATGTACTTCAATTTTGCCATGACTTAGAACTTTTTCATTATCAAAATACAGCTCAATATGACCATTTCCATTTGACATTTTGCAAGTTCTTTTTGTATCTGTTTCCACAAGGAAAGCAAATGTACTGATGACCAGCTCTAGAGTTTTGCATTTATGACCTTGAGACATTTACACAAACATCATCAGTTTATCAGCACAGAGCCACACAAATGAATATATTCCAATCTATAAACTTACAAAGGGGTCACCCTGATTTGAAGACCCAGCATTCTTTTGGTAATCCACTGGCTTTTACAAGAGACTGTATGGAAAAAAAGTTTTCTTAAACATTTCCATTGTAATTACGTACCAAATTGAAAAATATTTAAGAACACTTTAACCTAGTCAAAGACATATTTTCTCATCATTTTTGTTCAAAATAAGAACATATGGGAGTATTAAAATATAATTCAAGCATGACAAAATCCAACTAATTTAAAAATAAGTACTCAGTAAAACTGTATGTGATTGGCAAAGTTTTTCCACTGATGCACTTGAAAAGACTTCATATTTTTAAAGTATTATTCATATTGTATTAAATATAAAGTATATGGATATTTATTTAAAAAATTCAGTGCTATGCCTCTCTGTCAAAACTAGTTTACCATTATTTCTGTAGGAGAATCAGGTTTGATTTCTATCATTTTGACTTAAAATACTTTTTAAGTAGTGTATTCCACCTTCAGTGTCAGGATTATTTTTGCTTCACATTTTTTTTCTTTTTGTGGTGAAAGTCAACTTGAAATTTTCAAGGATATCAGCTTTATAGAAATTATATCATGTTAAGCAAAACAGGAGACTTTAAAATAACCTAACAAAATTAGAGTGTCTATTTGACCACAACAGGTTCAACTAGTAAAACTGTAGACAGAAAATAAACACAACTGATGAGATATGTAGATCACAATCTGTTAATGGAGAAATAAATAAGTTCATGAAAAGATCTCTAAGAGATAAGGGCAAACAGGATAAAGACGAGCTTACAGAGACAAAGCCTTTTCACTGAGAACGTGATTTTGATAATTAGAAAGTTTAGTGTAGAAGAAACAATCAGATATGAACAAGGAAAAGTGAAAACTTGAAGGTTATGTGGTCTCAGAAAGGTCACTGTCTTGATTATAAAGCAATATAATTGTTGCTCTGTGTCAATAACTCGTTTTAAAACCTAAAATGACTTACAGAGGGAATTACAATGACATGCATGCTAAAGAGAAATTGTTTCAGAAAAAGAAATTTCAAACTAAATAAGACAGAAAATAAAAGAGCCAGATGGAAATGTAGAATTAGACTGATTAGAGAGTCATTAGGGCCACTCTTTCATTAATTAACTCATTGACTGAAATTTCCAGACATGGTAACCTTTTTTCCTTTCTGGTAATATCCATCTGACATGGTTTCTAGACATCTTGTTTCTCTCTCTTCTATTCATCTTTTTCCACTCTGGTGCTTTGCTAGATTGGGACACTGGGAGAAGAGGATGGTAAAGTGAGGAGCCAAGGAACAAAGGAGGTGCTCATGAGGGATGACCTTCTACACCAAAAATGGAAGCATTTGGGTCTTTAAATAATGAAAACTAAAATGAGAGAAACTTAAATTGAATATCATTAAATCCTAATTTTTATTATATATGCTTTTATTATATCTCCAGCATCGAAGGGACCTAATACTTTTTTGAGGATTTTCCTTTTCTTTTAATTTTCCTTTTTTTTTCTCAAACTCCACGCAAGAAAATCTACTATAATTGACCTCTTTTAACAAGCATCAGAACTGAAGAAAGAAAACACTTATGCATCCTTCCAATCTATGTAAGAGCCTAAAGATGGGGAAGACCAACGATATGCAAGATACTCCACAAAAGTTAGGGCCCCAGTAGCCATATTCAGACTTTGCATGACCTATACAATGACTGATATGTCAACGACCCCCCAAAGTCTAGCATGGATCACAGGCAGTAGGATCCTTAAAGGCAAGGTATTAGCAGTCATAATAGTGTTCTCATACTAACAGGGAGCCCAAGAAAGGGCTCTGGGCCATGCCACTGAGTCCTTACACTTCATTTGAGTGGAGGACTCAGAGGGAGTTTGGGATTCACACGAAAGGATGCTTCAGGGGATGGGAAGAGGAAGGGAGAGGCACTGGGAGAAGGAGAAGGAGGAGGGTGAAGGGAAGGGGAAAATGGGGGAGGGTGCACTTGAGTCTATTCTAAGGCACTTTGGCTTAAACTATACCACTTCTCATACCTAGTAGAAGAGGTATTATATGGGCAAATCCCATGCAAAATAAAATAGCTAAAACTAGGGGTCAGTCATTGTATTTGAAAAGAAAAAATGCACTGGGAACAAGGAGCTCCTTCTACTGCACTGGACTCTGTATCTTCCTCAAGAGCAGGGTGACACACACAGGTTACTGTTACTTTTCTTGGTAAGCAACTGAAGATTGTTTGGGAGATCCCAAAGGCCCCCAGCCAACATAAGCTATTGCAATTGCTCTTGCTAACCCACCAGAATCTTATGGTAAGACTTAATTGCTGAAGATCTTACATATTCAGTCATAGTACTGAGACAAACGAAGCTGCCAAAGATCTGCAAGTTTCTGCCTAATTGGCTTGCTGTCATAGTATGACAAGGTACCATGCTAGCTGCTGAGAAAGAAAAAGCCATTGGGAGTTTTACCGAACTATGAATTCTGTAAGCAATAAGAAGAACCAGCCCACAAGATGTGACTGTTGATGGATACATATTATGAGGATAACCAAGCACTTTTCTATTTATATTTGCAACTTACTCCATAGGAGGGAATCCATGGTGCTAGTGATAATGCTAAGAAGATGTATAAGTTTGTGCCCCAAAGGCAAACCTACCTATATCAATATACTAAATAAATAGAGTGTCAAATTTCCTCTAAATAGTGATCTCTAAGCCAAATGACTGTGTAGCTTCTAGCCTTCATTGCAAAAGCTTGTTTCTGTAGTAGATGGCAGTGGACTGGAGCACAGATGACTGTGAGGCATAGATGATCCATAGATGGGTCATCCAGCCCTGCCCCTGCAAAGATCAGGGAGCATCACAGGACATCGAGAACAGAATGCAAAGACGACTCTCAGTCTTAAGCAGAGCATCCTCTCGTCAGCATGATTGAAAGCGAAATAAGAGAATCCGGGTTGCACGTTGTCAAGGTTTGAAATGTGTTCCCCCCAGTCTCATGTGTTTGGCAAGGTCATGGCATCTTGATAGGTGGAGCCTTGCTGGAGGAAGGCAGTCACAAGGGGTGGGCCTTGAGGTGGATTAGTCCCACCCTACCTCTAGGAGAAGTCCGCCTTTGCAGTAAGCCATCTTGCAGCTCTCAGCTCTCCAAGATGACTGTAGTGACCTAGCCTCCCCCAGCTTTGGCCAACCAGCCATGCTGCTTCTGCTTTGAAAGACTGTTTCTCCCCTCTGGAACTGCAAGCTGAATAAATCTCCCTTTCTCCTTTAAATTGCTTGATTTCTGGTGCTCTCTTACAGCAAAAGTTAAAAGTAACTGCTACACACGTGATGCCAAAAATAAATGAAAGTTTAGTATTCAGTCCTCAGCATGGTACATGCACTAGTCTTAAAGGCTCAGAGTCCTCTTCAAAAGATGGGTCAGGAATAATGTAAGAGCCAGAAGATGGGGAAAAGGGTTGTAAAATGCTATCCTTCATATATAAAAAAAAAAAAAAACAGGTATGGTGATCCCGAATCCATAACAGAGATGATTACTGACACTAAGCCTACAGGAACATTACATGGCTAGGGATCTACTATGAAGTAAAAAGAAACCCATGGAATCCTACAAAATACTGATGAACAATGGGTAAACAACATGTACTAGGATGGGGGAAAAACATACATGCTTATGTACCCATGGATTGATCCACAAGGCTCCAGGAGAAGATCTCCACACAGAATCCCATAGAGGGCCATAGTATATCCCAGTATATACTAAACAAAAGAAAGCAAATTGACATGAATATGGAAGGAAAGGTAGAATGGAAGAGAGGTAATTTGGAGTGAGGTGGGGGAAGATAGGGCAAAATCACAAAGTTTTGTGTGAATCTTGAATCATACTGTTCATATAAATAAATCTCAAGAATGTTACTTGTGGTCTTCTTCAGTAAATTAAGCATACTTCAGTGAAAACACACAGAAAACAAAACATTCAGTTCATTCTGTCTGTTGTGACTCCCTTAATACTTAATTTTGGTTTTTACTATAATTCTGAGTTTACTACAGAATAAAAATTCCTTCACCTTTTTGTTTGTTTTGTAAAGAAACACTGTAGGAGATCAGACATTGGACACATTGCCTAACCGAATTATTCAGTAAGGTGAAGGTTAACCCTGTGGAATTATTGAGAGTATTTCATAATAATTCCTTTTGAAAGTAATAGCAAAAAAGTTTTCTACAAATTATTTTCTTACCATCTCATTGTAAACTACTTTTCCTTTCCTCTTGTCATAAATGCAATTCCACATTGCATGTTCAGGAACTGTGAGCTATTGTAATATTATGTCATATTTAACTACTCGTTGTCACAGAGTCGATGCCATTGTTGGTTCTTTAATGCAAGACAAAAATTATATATTCTATGATGGCATAATAAATAAGATAATCATTTAGAAAAAAATAAAGTTACAATGTGTATATTTTTAAAAATATAAATGTGAGCATAATTTTAACAGTATACTCTTAATCTTATTTACGTTATCCACTATCATAATTTATATAGAAAATTCAGAGTCATTGAGTGCAATAATGTATACACACTTATAAAAAAATTCTTAGAAAGGTAGAATCACCTATTACTTAGGAGTAACTTAGCTTTTTCAAAGGTAAGATAAAAGCAGATTGACTGAAACTGGAGGAAGGAGCATGATAAAGCTCTTTAGCACCCTGTGTGAATTTCACTTGAGTAACATAATTGACCCTTTAGAAAAAAAGTATATATACATTAAACTTATATATTTTATGAAGTACCTTGCGGAAAAGGAAATACCATTAAAGACTCATATCAGAAGTATATTAGGGAAGACTAGAAACCAATTTGGACTAGAAGCTAAAGGATTTGAGATTCATCTGATTTTATACAATGGCAAACAATAGGTTTTCTGTGAGAAATAAAATGAATTCTGCACCTGGAGTTCAGGTCATGAAAGGCAGATTTCAACATTACAAGATGGAGGGACAGTACGAATATCATCCAGGCAACAAACTCAAAGCTGATATATTTTGAAATAAAATTAGAATTCCAAAAAACAGTCCAATTCTATTTAATAAGTCATCACTCTAAGAAAAGTAGAAATCTGTGAGTTGGGATCAAGTACACTGTTACATGGTCATCCATAATGTTCTGATTTATAAGTAGGTGTGAGCCAAAAATATTGAATGATACACAAGAAAGTATTCCAGAAAAAAACTGCAATGGATTAATACCAATAGTCACAGGTAGTGACTAGCCAGTTAGGAAAAATATGAGTTAAAAAACTGAGAAGTAGGACATGATGATAGGTATTCTTGGTATACTTTTAGACAAAATGAAGAAAAATAGAACTTGACCTTTTCATAAATGTTTAGGAGACACATGGAGAACAAACGGTTTTCAAAGTAATGTTATAGAACTAGATATTATTTAAACTCATAAATAAAAGTGGAATAAAAATGAACTTATGATATACTTTATGATTATCAGAGACTTGATGAGGTTATGCTAATTGTGATTTAGAAGATCGGTCACCTGGTGTGTAGAAAGATGCATTCTGACATGGTTACAAATTTTGGACAGTCTCTAGCAGTTAATTTATAAATGTTAAGAAATATGGATAAAAATATCATAGAGATATGTATGGATACAAGAATGGTATGTTTATGACTAATACATGGACTAAGACTATTTAGAAAATATGTTTTCTTTAATTTTTATTACGACATTGACAGATAGCTATCTTCTACTCCACAAAAGATAAGCTTTAGTGTTCTCATTAATCCCCAACTCAGAAAATCTTTAGCTATATTCAGGCTTCCTGAGATCTCAGTTTTGTGATCATTAGTGATCATTATTCCTAAGTGAAAATGTACTGGAAATAACTTCCCTATCATTTTCAGAGAATAATTTAAAGAAGAATATGGGAAATTAATGTTGAAAAAGTACAGAGCTGAGCTGCATTACTGGCTATAAAGGACTCCAGAGAAAGAGATGTTGTTGTTGGAAAATTTTATATAAAACTTCTACTCTAACATTTTTCTTGCTAAAAAGAAGGGAGGGATGACTCATGCTTGTCCTCCAAAACCAAGAGAAACATGCCAAGCAATCTACCCAGTAGCTTTAAAGGTACATGCTATAAACAGGAAAAATTAGAAAACCTCTGTTCATTCTTGAACTCACAGCTTCAACTGACAATTTGGGTGGCTTCTGTTTCCAGTCATGACAAAACATATTTAATCATGAGATCTGGCTTACCCCAAACTGCCTTCTTTTGGTACTGTTACTGTGTAGAATTCCCGATGCTTGTTCTGATGGTAGATTCTAGGCTAAAATGGTAGTTAATCACTAATGTACCAGCCCTGAATACAGAAAGCAAGGCAAAGAAGTAGCTGCTCTGCTTCACTTAGACTCAAATTATACAGAGCCTCCTAAGATTATCCCACATGCCAACTCAAGTTATTCGCAGATCAGTTCTTAGCACCCCGCATGTCACCCTAACTGACACTACTCATTCAGTCAGCCACATGACATGAGTTCGCTATTCAGAGACTGACATCATCCAAAGCTCTCCTTGCTGCAGTTCCTGATGATTGTTTATTCTACCTACCAAATTCTTTCATCCTCTTCCTGATACCTTATATAGTCTATCAGCATGGCATTTCCAAAGTTCACTGTACCCAGAGTTATTGATAGAAATTTCTGTTTACTTCCTTCCTCAAACTGAAAGCTGGGTTTCTTAGGGAAATCGCAAGTTTTCCTTCAGACTCCATCGGATGAAATTTATTCTTCTCTCAGATTGATCAGGAGCCTCAGAGTAGAGGAGAGGTGTCATGAATCTTCTAAGAAAGCGATGCATTGTGTGCTTAGAGTTTTCACACTCAAGTCTCTCATTCTTTTTTTCTCATTCTTTAAAATTCTGTCTCCCACCTTTCTTTTTCATATGTTTCGACTTTGTGTCTGTTTGTCATTTTGAGTCTAAAAGACAGACAAGACAGCTTGGCTAGCTTGGAATTCACTATATAGCCAAGCTGACCTCAAACTCATAACAGTCCTCTTGTGTCAGCCTCCATAGTGCTGAGGTCATAGGTATGCATGAATATGTTCTCTTATTCTTTTTCTTATAGATCATTTGCTCACATTCACTCAGAAGTTAAACTGAACTAAAGCCTCTTTCATCAGCCCAAACTCTGCCCTAAGACTGGAAAATCTGCATATCTATTTGGATAGCTGTCAATCTACCAAGTCTAATAAAAAATAAATTTTCCATTCAGTAACCTTCACTGTCACTTTGTTTCAGCATCTTTACTAAACTTCTAAACACTTGAAGCCAACAGTTATCTAATTTCTCACCTCAACTTTCTATCCTTTCATAACCTCATTTTTAAAATAGAATGCCTAATACATAGTGATATCTAAAAAAATTGATTTTGCAATAGAATGGGAAAAGAAACCCATCTTTAAACTTCAGGAAGGACATAAGCATCAGAGTGAATTTCTTTAAACTGTAGGAAAAAAGATATAAACAGGACTCGGTCAGTCAAGTGCTTGCCATAAGGTCATGAGGTCATGAGTTCAATCCTAACCCAGGTGCCCCCAGTTTGTAATGCAAGCTCTGAGGACTGGGAACAGAAGGATTCTTTGGGCTCTCTATGTAGTCAATCTAGCCTAATTGGTGGGTCTCATGTCCCAGGGAGAGACTGTTCTGTAAAAAAATGGTGAACAATGCCTGAAGAGCAACACCTCTGCCTTCCATGTGCAATTGAATACATGTGCATGTACGCAAAGTGTGCATATGTATGTGTGCACCATACACACACACAGAAAGAATACATAATCTTAGCTGTCTAATAAGTAATCTTAGCTGTCTAATAATTTAGTCAGGCTGAAATAAATAGAAATATCACCCATAAGATCAGTCAAGGTATTCCCAAAAGGCACAATTAAAAAACGGCACATATGAAAGAGACTGAAAATGCTGTTTTTGGAATAGTGTTTATAAAAACTGACTCAGGAAGTTACAGAGAAATTTAAATGACTATCATCATTACTAAGAGAACCAATAGTAGAAAACCTCTATTTTGGACACAGAAAACACACAGGTAGCCTGCTTCCCTTTGTACCATATTATTTGTTCTCAATATTTTTCTGAAAGAAAAATTTAGGGCTGTATATTCTCCCAAAATAGAGTTTTATTTCAATGTAAATGCTCTGAGAAGATAAAATCCTCTCTGCTCACAAAGGCAGAGGAAACAGGATATTAGAATGGTGAGTGACATACAGAGAAGCAGCAATCTCTGACTGCTCTGATTATTACTGCAGCAAGAAAAATTTGCTGGACACTCAGTGACCAGATACAGCAACATTTTGCTCATGTATTTGTTACATACAAGAAATGTTAGAGAATCTGTATCTTACAGGCATTATAGTAAGCAAAGATTAATGTGTCTAAAAAGCTATGATGAATATAAGGTCTGTGATATAGAGACTCAGAACTGAGACTGCCCCCAAAGAGAATGCCCCTCAGTGAAAGAATCTAAAAGAATACTTGAGGAAAGGGAAAGGCCCAAAATGTAACTGCATCATCCAGGGTTTAATATAGGAAAATAGTCACTCTTTTCTTTCCTCAATAATTCATAATTGCTGATTCAGCACAAACTGAAGTTCTGAATCTGATTTTAATTAACCTGAGGTCAGAGTCTAAAACATATGAAATGTATACAGAAAAATGTCCATCTGAACAAAAGTAATCAGTTTCCCTATACTAGCTAAAGAAAAATAGTAGAATTATTTTTTCTTGAAAAATCTCATTTCCATGAGATTAGTATAGTACAATGATGTGTCACGTTTCAAATCCATGGTCTTTGCCAATCCCCCCCCCCTAAAGAAAGCCTATATTCATTACTGTGATGGCATTTCAAGGTAAAGAGACACATCCTGAAAGCCACTTTAAAGGAGAAATGTGCATGTGGGTGTTTTATCCAAGTAAAGCTCTTACTATCAAGACTCCAAGAAGACTTCTTACAAAAGAGCTGATTCAGCATCACCCTAGCACTTCCTGTCTAGACTGCAGATGTCACTGCCAGAACCGTTGGAGTCATTTTTGGAGCAGGAAGATTTGGTTCCTAATTATTTGCCTACTTTAAAATCCTTCATTTTCTCTGAAGAAACATGGACTTACTATGTTCTAACCACTTTTTGCTCTTCCCTTCTTTTTAAATTTCTTCTTATATGGCAATATATAAAAATGATAGGATCAGCACATATTTAAGAAGTCACCTCTCTCTCTTTTTCTCTCTATCATCTATCTATATCTATCTATCTATCTATCTATCATCTATCTACTTATCTATCTATCACTATCTTTATCTTTATCTCTATCTCTATCATTTCTAGTCTCTATAACTATAGATATATAGTACAGGGCTGGGCTAGAGTATCTAAAAGATGTCTCCATTCTTTTGCCATCATCTACCCATGGGGCCTCCAATCTTTGAAATGTGGCTTTTATCCGGGGTTGCACCATGGCTTCTGCACAGCTCGGCATCAGAAAGTCCAGACAGAGGATGAAAAGGAAGGGGTAGAAAAGAGGGGGAATGGCAGCTAAATCGGTCCCTGTGTTCTTCATCTAATAATAACTGCTCTCCTGGGAGCATTGCCTGATATTGTCCCACTGTATTTTATTGGCCAATAATGTGCCACCAAGGCCAGCTCTGAGTGGAAAACAACCTGAAAAATCAAGTGGGTAGCTGTGAGAATTGGGACTGCCACTAAAACGGGCAGAGTGAATACTGAGCAGACAGCTAGCACTGTCCACTATCCCCGCCCCCCTCTGCTGAGATTCTGACCTTTAGTTAATCTCATAAAGCACACAAATAGTCATTGGAATATATAAGTCTCAATCCAAATTAGACAAATGCATGTGATATTCTACGTAGAGGGAAAATTCACAGGATTTAAGTATTCATCTTTATAACTGTTACACGCAAATCAATAGACTGATGTTTAAAAGGGATCACATGGGTGTGTGTCTGCAATCAAATGAATGTATTTATCATCAAATCATCATTTTGATACAATTTGCTGTGAAGAAAACTAGCCAGAATAACATTTTCCAACTTTCCACTGAAACCTTTGAATCTTATTAAATGCTTAGCCCAAATATCTTTATATTTCACTCCGGTGTTTTGCCATTTTGTTACATCTCACAGCAGCAATAATTCTCTATTCCATAAAAGTAGAATTTTACAAGCAAGACAAACACTTCCATAAATTAAGAGTCATACCTGCCCATAGTAAAACAACACATTTCTTTCTTATTCATATTTTTGTGATGTGTTTGTGTAGGATTCACATTCTCATTTTTTTAAATTTATAGTACTTTATGAGTTGAAAATCCAGTGAAAAATTGGTTGTCATTCAGACTATCAAGAAAGCAGTCATTTATACGAAATCCATATTTCACCCCTAATATTTTCACAAAACATGCATACTATCTCAAAATAGTTCTGAATATACTTAGGAGAGTGAGTCTTTTTCTCCCAACATCTCTATTTAAATTACACATAATGTTCTCACATATTTATCTGGTATAGTGTGAGACTTCAATATGTGAATTCATTGTTTAATAATGAAATCTAGTTATTTAGCATATACATAACCTCATGTATGTATCACTTCTTTTGGTGAGGACATTGGAAACCATTTCCATAAGTTATCTTATGGAATCATTGACGATATCACCCTACTATGCCATAGAAGAGAATAATGAATTTTCCTAACTGTATTTTTTATACCTTGACCAATTCCTCTCTATGTTCCTTTCTCCTTCTCTCCCCAGTTTCTGATAATGACTCACTTTCATACAAAAAGTATCGTTAGCTTCCACATAGGAGTGAAACTAGGAGATACTTGTCATTCTATGTGGTACATTTCATTTAACATCATTATTTTCCAGTAGATCAGATTGCTAAAGATCATGGAACATCATTCTTTATATGGACAAATAATATCACAGATATGTGTGTGGGGGAGAGGGTATGTGTGCACAAATGTACCAGTATTGTTTTAGTGATAACTTGTGTCTAAAAGCAAATAAATATATAAACACATACAGATGAAATCTTTTTCATTTTTTCAGATTAGGAATTTTGTTTGCTGTAATATGCTATTTATTTTAAAAGAAAGATTACTAATACTAAAATAATCTTATTCATGTCAATTATTGAAGAAGAGTAATTTGGAGAAACAATAGCATAGCAACAATACCCTGTACTTTCAGCCTAGAAGAATTTTCATATTTTTATTTTATTCTCATATACTAGAGCAAGGCAGTTTTACCAAAATAAGTGAGTTTTTTCATATTTTCTCTTTTTAAAATACTTTATTTAATTGTAAGGAAGAAAGAGGAAAGAGAAGTATACACGCCATGGCACACAGGTAGAGAGGTCAAAGGACAAATTTTCTTCCACCATGTGGGCTTCGAGGATAAAACTCAAGCAGGTTTGAAAGTATGTGCTTCACCTACTAAGCTTGTTTGTTGCCTGCTTCTCATATTTTTTGTTGGAATTGTGCCTTTACTAATTGAATCACAAATGGAAACCAAATATTTTCCATGAGAATTATATTTCAATAAACTATGCAAATACATTTGTAGGAAATTACATTTGAAAGAATATAAATCTAATGTTTCTCCTTCCTCCTTATCTAAGTACCATCAAAAGTTAAAAAGTGAATAAGAAACTCAAAAATTATTAAATTTCTTCTAGAGTTGCATGACTTAAGAATTTCATCTTCATAATTCTGAAGTATATCTGTTGTGATATTTGAACAAAAACATCAAAAATACTTAATACTAACTTTTATTTTTATATTTGTTTACTTGTAGCTTCTCTACAATTGGATCAGGTTTCATTCATGAATATGTATTAAGCAATTACTACATACAAGGACCCAAGCTTATTGAAAATGGTTTTCAGTTGAAAATCTTTCATAAAATATTCAGGTTTTTAGGAGGAAAATGTTAAAGCTAATGTTGGTTATATATTTATACCCCATATGACTCTTAAAAGTACAATGCTTAATGCTCTATTTCTACTTCAAATGAATACAGACTTAGGACTGCAGAGAACAGAACATTAGAGACTACTCTAGTACTTAATGATCATTAATGTTGGTTATCAAGTGTTGATACAAGTCTACTGGAAAATATCTAGGTGCTTAAGACAGCCTACATATAGAACAGATATATGCTGTGGTCTCAAGGATTTAAAACTGAGTTGACAAATCTGGAATTATGATGCACAGCCAAAGGAGACATGGAATTTGTGTCCTGTAGTCAGGAGGAAAATGTGAAGGGAAAGAAAGGCAATGATTATTCTATGTGAAATACCATAACTTTTTTTGTTTAATTCTTTTAACACACATGCAAAAGAAGACATTCCTATTCCTAGTATATTGCTGAGAAAATATAAGGACATAAAATAACTATCAGAATCTATAGATACATCTCAGATTACTCTAGTACTTTGTGTTTCTCAATATCACTCCCATTGTGACCTTATGATCCACAAAATGTTAGCAAGAAATTACTGTGTTTGATTACATTGCTTGAATTATGAGGATTTCAGTTATTGAAATACAACCTAGATAACCTTCACTCACTATCATATGGGGTAGAATGAAATATAAATGCTTGAGTCTATCAAGACCCTAATAATGTGCTAATAAGGTGCCAAATCATAAAAACAAACTGTGTCTATGTTATAGAAGTCCTTTATTATTAGATAAAAAGCAGTAATTCTTGGTCTGGAAAAATAACAAGGCAGTTAAAGTAGCTCACTGGCCTGGTAACCTGAGCTTAATCTTTGGAACCCCACATAGTGGAAGGAACTAACTGACTTTAAATGTCCCTGTTACATTCATGTGTTCTCTCTCTCTCTCTCTCTCTCTCTCTCTCTCTCTCTCTCTCACACACACACACACACACACACACACACACACACACACACACACCTCTCTCCTCCCCTATGTGTATGCCTCAAAAATAAGTTAGAGTTTTATATAGGAAGCTAACCAAAATTGACTTCCTTTTCAACACATATATACCTATGTACACATGTAAACACATAGGCATAGGCTCAAACACAAAAATGCACACACACATATACTGCACAAACATAGGGAGCATACACTTTAAAAATGAAAACAGAATACTGACAGGTTTGTTGGTTAAAAAAAAGGCAGCATTCAGTAAAGAAGTTGCTAGAATTATTGTTCTACTTCAAAATAATGCTTTTCCATAGATTGAATGCAAAAAATATTGTCCAGTTACCCACTGCATGCAGTGTAGAATAGTAAAAGATGACCAACTGTCAATCTAAAGTCATAACTGATGGTGGACCATTGGCTGGAAGATACAAAAATTACTTCCAGTTTAGCTGAAAAGATATCTCATGGGTTAAGTCTCTTCCTCGAAAACAGAAGGTCCCTAGTTTAGATCCTGTAACGCTTGTCAAAAAAAAAAAAAAAAAAGAAAAAAGAATGCCTTGCGGAAATGTCAATGGTTTGTACTTCTGTCACAGGAAGGTGGAGCCTGGGAAAAATCCAGATTGGAGTAAAGAGGTGTTGGTACAATCCAAGCTTGTCATCTTTGGGACTCCACAGGCACATACAGTGCCATCTCACACACACACACACACAAATTTTTTTAAAAATTGTGTGAAAGTAGAAAAAAATACAATAAAATTTAAAAAATCACTTCAAGTTATAATAGAACATTTAAGAAAAAGAATGTGTTCCTTGGTTTGGAGAGATTGTAAATATCTTTATGGATAACAAATATATAATAACAGGAAAACAAATGAACGTTTGGAGAAACTCCATGGAGTGATAATACATGCTCAGTAAGTCAGAAAAACAAGGCAGTAGATCCATGTACCACACCACAAATGCCCATAACTGAAATTCTAAGAAGAAGATAACTTGAGTGTTGTTACAAAGGGGAAATAAAGGCAATCCTTGTCTGTAGAGGAATTACATCTGGGAGTAGAAGTCTGCCTTGGAAAGAAGATCAGAAAGGTGGGTGGTGATGGGATATCTAACATGAACTCCTCTCAGCTCTAGCTCCTTCCTTCACACATCACTAAAGTTGGCAGTCTAGGAGTAACAGCTCACATCAGTACTTAGGAGACTTAGACAGGAATGCCATAAATTCAGGTTAGGCATAGACTACAGAATTAGTTTCAGGCCAGACTAACCAACAGTATGAAACCCACTCTTTAAGAAAGAAAAGACAAGCTGGCAAGATGGCTCAAGGATTAAGATGCTGCCTCACAAGCAGAAGGTCCTGAGTTTGCATCCCAGGACCCATGTAAAAATATAGGCAGAAATGTTGGCAACCCCAATGGACAGAGCCTGGGAAATGCCTGAGCAAAGCAAAAAGGAGTAGAAGCAATCCAAGAGGATTCCTGAAATCAATCTTGGTCCCCCACAGGAACACACAGTGCGTGTGCACGCACGTGCGCATATACACATGCGCACATATAAAAGGCTAAATAAATAAATAAATAAAATGCATGCGTATATATATATATATATATATGACAAAGGTTAAAATATCTGGGTGTGCTATATACTTGTCTAAAATCCCTGAGATAATTAATAATCAAGAAGTAACATTGTTAAAAGAGAGTCTCTAAATTAAAAAAAATTAACACAATTTTATTATATTAGATTTGGTTTTAAATTAGAAAGATGAAATCAAAATTGATTTTTTTCAAACATTTTCCTGTTCATATATTTTATCCTATGGAACACAGCCTGAGAGATACTAATCTATTTTTGTAAGTACAGAAGGTCCTCAATCCCTTCAGAAATACTGTATCAACATTTTTTCTTAATATGATTAGAATATGAAGTCACCCAAGATGTTGAATGATGAATATGTTTAATTAGAGTTGAATTAACTTATTTCCTCAAGAATAATTTTGACTTCTTTAGAAAAATCTAAAAAACCATCTCTTTACTGTCACTTTGGAAGTTGGATTCAGCACACCTTGGTGTTACTCATCAGTGGCACTGTGGATATGTTGACTGGCATTCGTTTCCTTAAGGACATAACAAGCTACATATTTGATGAGTTACAACTCTACTCATGTGTTGTTCACTGTTCTGAAGACCAGATGTCTAAAGCTCCAAACACAAAGAAGTTTCTATTTCAAACTACCCTTTTTATTGGCAGAATTCAGTTCTTGTGGTTGAAAAAGGATGACTGTTTGCATTTTATCTATCTGTTGCTGAACAAATATACATATGACTCAATTTAAGGGAAAACGGCTTTATATTTGCTTATGATTTTTAGGGGTTTTTTAAACATTTTTTATTATTATTTATTCAATTATGCATGTGTGTGTATGTGTGTGCACGCGTGTGTATGTATTATGTGTATGTGTGTGTGTGTGTAGAACCACGGACGAATTCGGGAACCACCATGGACCGCCTCAACCTCCTTGTTTACTCTGCCCCGGGATTTACAGGCTCTACCCTACCAGGACCAGAAACGCAGGCCGCCCCCGCTTCCTCCCTGGCGTCTATACGTGGGGTCTAGGATCCGAACTCAGGACCTTCTGCCTGCAAGGCAGAGGCTTAACCACTGAGCCTTCTCTCCAGCCCCCATGATTTTTAGTTTTATTTCAACAGAATGGCAAGACAGTCCATATCAAAAGAGGGAACAAGAGGAATCTGCAACACCATTTATATACAGAGATGAGACAAGGACAATCTTTCTTGTTTATTAACATGCCTGTGTATCTGTGTACCTGTGTAACATGCCGAAATATGCCAAACTATTGGAGCATCTCCCTCCATTGTATCTGCCTGTCTAGGGAATGTTCCCACTTAGTATGATCTGAGTTTTCCCACATCAGTTAGATAATACTCCCCAGGCTTGCCCAAGGCTTGCCTTAAATTCTAATTCTAAGTAGATGTGGCTCACACATGTTTTTCTTTCTGCTGTGGCAAGATAGGATTCAAACAACTAGTATAAGGGAGAAAAAAAGGAAATTTATTGTTGCTTATGGTTCCAGATGGGGGATACAGGTGGCAGAAACTAGAGCTGGCTCAGGTCACTGCAGCCATCATGGAGGCAGAGAGAGGCAAGAGCTGACTGCTAGGGGAAGCAGAGAAGGGATAAATAACCTGTGATATGCTTTCTTCAAATAAAGCTCCATCTTCTACAAGTGCCAAACAAAAACATTAGCATCAGCTAAGGATTCAAACACATGTGCCAGTGGAGGAAAAATCACATTCAAACCATGATCTTCTAAAAGTGCCAAGACCTTATCAAACATTAACATCAGTTAAGGATTCAATCACATGAGTCTGTGGAGGACAAATTACATTCAAACAATGACAGTGTGTCTAAAAGTTTTGCCCTTAGCTCTCAAGTTTGCACTTGTATATAATTTGCACAGTCATATTTTCTCTTTAGATGTAAGTCAAATGCTGATCTTGGGTTAGGGGTATCCCTTAATAACCCTTTCTCCAGGATCCCTTGAATATCTGTGGCAAGAATCCTTCCATGCCTTTTCTCTAATTTTCTTCTCTGTGGCCATTAGGAAAACCTTTCTGCCTTTATCAGTCTGATACTTGACCATATCCACTTTGTCTGTCAGTAGTAACATACAACAATCACAGGTACAGTATATATATAGTTTGTGATCCACCAATGAGAAGTGTGTTATATTACATAAATACAGTTTGGGGGTCATGCAATCACAGATGTGATATGCTAGCATAAATTCAGCTTGAGTGCTGTAAAGTATATGGAGTGGGAAAATCTTCACAGGCCTTCTACAATCCTGCTTTTTACAGAGAAAGGATAATCCAATAATTTTTTTGAATGGTGTTTCTTGATGCAAATGAACACATTGGCACTGTTGACATCTGATGACTATACCTCACGAAAGCACAGTTACAGTTAAATTCTCCACAGAGATCTCAAAACTCAATGGAACCCTCAAAGGTCTCATGGGATGCAAAATCACCTCAGAGTAAGGACAACCTGTTGAAATCCTATAACATTACTACCACGAAAATCAGTACAAATTCAAAAAATGCCTAGCCTGTAATGTATTATGTATTTTACTAGTTTATTAGTCAGGCAAATAATCTGGAATATTCCAACATCAATAAAATCTGAATTTTTATTCATATGGAATGACAGCATTGGCTAAAGTTTTCTAAGCAGAGTAGCCTTAATAATTCCCAGTTTAGAAAACTTAAGAAGAAAAAAAGCAGAGTTCAGGGAGTTGGGGAACTTCAAAGACACAGAGCTCTGCTTAAAATATTAATAAAATCATATCTTAGAGCCATATTAGCCTTTGAGTCCTGGTTTTCCCTCAATTTGCTGCAAGCTTATCACCTATGGAAGTTTTTCTCCTACCTTTGGATATTTTTATATCTTCAACATGGAGAATTTGAAGGGGGTTTGAAGTTCCAGGATTTTACAACTAACTGTAAAATAGAAGTGCCTTTTTATTAGTTCTAAAAAGTATTTTTCATGGGTTTCTGTGGATGGCCTCTTCAAATGTTCTGATTGCTGGGAATATTCATGTCCAGTCTCTCACAATATTTTTGAATTTATGGATTTTTGTAACATCCCTTCTTGACTTTTATTTCTTCTGGTTGAAGAGTTGTAATGTTTTTAATCTCTACTTATAGAAAGCAGTTTTGCCTCCATAATTCATAAGACTTTCAGATTTTGTGATGAAAGACAGTTTGTGCTTTAAAATATTATTCTCAGTTGTACAGAAAAGGGTGATGAAGGCTGATTCTGGGCAGGCACATGCCAGCTAGCTGTGCTACTGCATTGTCTTCAGAGTAGCTCAGAACCTTGACCATATGCCCTCACAATTGCTAGGAACAAAAGATGTAACCAGTGCAGAGGTCTCAGTACAGTGTTTAACTCACAGAAGTCTCTGGTAAATTAATATATTTATTAATATATATTAATATATATTAATAGATTCAAGATTTTGAAGGACTATATAATAACTCAGTAGTATTCAGTGACAGGGTGATTTTTTTAACGTGTATGGCTTTGGAATCCTTTGCAAGTAAGACTAAGACACACATACACACACACACACACACACACACACACACACACATAGAGACAGAGAGAAACAGAGAGACAGAGAGAGAGAGAGAATCTTTGTCCTCTTTGGTCTTGTAACATAAATAGTCCCTATGAAGATGGCACAAGTTGTTCATAGCTGTTGGCTATGATATTCCTGTCGTGCTTCACAGATTTTAAAAAGAATTCCCAAAAAGGAATAGCTCAGCAGTTTATATCCAGTGATCATTTTAAGTAGGAACTTCAGTAAATAATATATCTAGGCCACACCAAAAGATATTCTGCTCTATTAAGTCTATAATGTGGAATAGTTTGTTAATGTTTAGAAAGACTACCAGCAATTCTATTGGTAAAGCCAAATTTAGAGGTGTTGACTACCTGTATAATGATTTATCATTGTAGAGAATATCGTTTTATCTACTGATCAATTTAGACATTGTTTCTTCCATAATTTCATTATATGATCATGAACTTTTCTCAGTGTAGAATTTTTTTGTTGGAAGTGATGTCTCCAGACATTCATATGCTATTTTAGGCCTGGGTATGACATTATTTACAGATGTATCAAATATTACCAACTTTTGTTTTGTATTCAGTACTTGCACTTCCAGTCTTGGTGGGCAGAGCCTGGGAAATCACATAGCAAACCAAAAAGGATAGAAGCAATCCAGTATGATTCCAGTAGTGTCACCCTTGGCCCTCCAAAGGAACATACAATGCTCTTTCACACACACACACATGCAAAATAAATAAATGAAGTTTAAATTAAAAAAATAAAAATTCAATTACTGAGGAAACTCTCACAGAAAATTTATTTTTCCTTAATAGTCCAAAAATGTCCAATGTTCCTTCCTTTTGTTCCAACCTACCATAACCAATAAATAACAAATGGAATAACTAATTTCTCTGTCATGGAAGTAATGTCAGTGGTATTTTCCAAAACAAACAACAAGAAACTTAGTAATCATATGGAATATTCGAAATTGTACACCAATACTTTTTCTAAAATATGATGATTTGTTTATTACTTATCTCAAGCATTTCCATGAAACACTGTTTTCAGAGCTGAGGATATAATTCAGTGTTAAAGTACTTGTGTAGCAAGGTCATGGCCCTGAGTTCAAATCCCAGTACTGAGAAAAAAAAAAAAAAACCTACTTATAGGATTTTTACAGTTGAGTGAATGAGACAATTGTATGTTTGCTGAAAAAAAAAATTACAAACAATGCATGACCAGAATATGTTCCCATGCCAATCTATTGACATCTTCATAGGGAGCAGTCACCCCAAGATTCAATGCAACTCACAGAATATTCATGTGTCTATGCCGCTGGATATCTTGCCGGATATTCAAAATCAGATCTGATTTTCTTTGCAAAACTGAAGAATCACAATTCTATTACTTCTATTACAATTCTATTACAATTCTTTTACTTCTAGTGGCCTGGAACAGGCAACACTCAATGCAAATTAAATAAATAATGTCTAGTATTGCTGTTTCACAATCCATTTGGAGCACACCTCTGGGAATCTAAGAAAAAGCTGCATAAAGAAGGGAAGATGGATGCAAACTGAGCTTTTTAATCTAGCTGAAGTTCATAGGATGTCTTTGGCAATAGTGGACAGTGTTACAATCAAATTTCTAACATGGGTAAATTTGGCATTATTTAATAACATTATTTAATAACTAACACTGCTTGCTAAAGACACTAAAATCCTTATTTTATGGCGTTTATTCAAGGCAAGACTAGTCTGGAATTTTCTCCCTTAAATTTACAAAATATCTGCTGTATTATTTTCAGAATATGATGATTCCCTTCTAAAAATAATGTGCTTTTGAATTGAAATGTCTCACCTTGAAGAAAGCCTCAAGGCAAGAAAGTTTAGGCATTTGAAATTACCAAGTTTTTTATGCTAACTTACACCACCAATGGACACATATTCTCTTTTAAAATAAGTATTTGCAAGTGAATATTAAAGATTTCTCTCAGTTTTTAGGAAGATTATGTTAACTTTGGCAGTTAAAAATTCGGGACTTATGAATTGACTGTCATAAAAATAATCATGGGAAAATTAAAATACATTACAAGGTTGAGGACCACACAAATGAAGCAGAAATATAACTGTTAAAAGATTAAATATTGTTCATTCCAGTCAGTATAGAAAATATAATAGATACCAAAAATTTTTCATTTATTTATGTTATCTTAGGACAAGGTATTAAATTTGAATAGCAGATTAAATAAATGTACGAGAAGATACAAATCAGTCATTAAAATGTATAAAACTTGTATAAACTTTAAAAATCACTTATATAATAGTAGATATAACTATTACTTTCTCCAGTATAACACTTTTGTTTATGCTGTTATTTCTTTCCAAAAACTCTATCAAATAAATATATGTACAGTTCAGTTCTCCAGCTCCCATGTTATGCTGATATGACAATGGCCTAAAATTTCAGCCCTGGAAGGTGAAGCATAGGAAACCCCAGAGCAAAACAATAAAGCAGAGATAAATATAGGATGATATTTGATATCACTCTTGGGCCTCTACAAGCACACACACTCAAATGCTGTCCTGTGTACACATACTCCCACACTGACACATTCATGTATGCAGAAATATCTTAAAATTTTAGGCTGAATCATGGATGCAAAAATAATATAAGAACAACTTATTCATTAATACTATTTGACATGGAATTCACTCCTTTCAATATCTCCAAGTGATAGTAGTCTTTTGAATCTTACATTATTTCAAATAACATCATTGGTTTGATAAATTTTGCTGAACATCAAAACTATTCTATCTATACTTTAAAAATTTCACGAAATAGTCTCCTTGGAATTGCAATTAGTTACTAATATAAAAAAGATGAAATTCTCCATTTCAAGGTTAATGATGATGGTGCTATCACTCCAAATATCTAACAAGTATTATGCCCTTTTGGGACCTTGTTATTTTCTTCAGAGACACAGAGGAAAACTTTATGGATTTTGTGTAAATAACTGTTGCAAAGAGGGGAAAATTTCCAAAAGGGTTCAGATGGAAATATAATAGTAATATGTGACTAGATCATGTCTCCATTTTCTGTACAAGTGTAGAAATGTTTGGGAATGTTTCTGTTTGTACAAAATTATTCATCAACTACGTAAGTCAGCAAGGAGGAAGTGGAGCCCCTTTGAAGGGAATGAGAAACTGAAACCATGCCCTGGGAATTGTATATGTGGTACCTACTCTTTTCCTGTATCTACTTCATGGCTGCTATGATGTGAGCCAATAAACTCTGTTTTGACTTCCACCATGATAATTCAGTATCATCACAGGCCCATAGCAATGGTATTTGCAGACCATGGGGTGCAAACTCTGAAAATGTTCACAAGAATAAATGCTATCTCCCTTTTTGTTCTGAGATATTTATCAGAGTGACAGGAAGTTGGACAGACAACAAAATTCAGATCAATTTCTATGCCTTTCAGGACTTGGTAGAATGTGTCAAAGAAAATGGACATTATATAGCTGGAAGAATAGATACATAAATGACAGAGCTACAGCAATAGGTAAATGATATATGATACAGAGAAAAATAGATAGATAGATAGATAGATAGATAGATAGATAGATAGATAGATAGATAGATAATGGATAAGTAACTACATCGATGATAGGTATATATATATATGGAGGGCATTGAATAAGACAGAATGCAAAAACATAAGAAATCAGAAGTTCAGAAAAAATCTCATTAAAAAAGAACTACTGTGATAGAATTAAACATGTAACCAATTTATTAAATTTTCTTAAATACGAAAATACTGAGATGGATTGTAATATTTTTAATATTTTATTTGAGAGAGGAGAGAGAGAGCGAGAGAGAGAAAGCAGGTTAAGCAAGGCAAAATTTACCAGGGAGTGACTATTGTGGACTAAGGATAATTTTCAGAAGTTTAGGGTACAGGAAAAAGGGAACAGAAGAGTATAAAGGCCCGGGGATGGGGTGGGAAAGTACTGCCAGACATAGTAAGGCTGCTGCACCCTGTATCATATATCATTTACCTATTGCTGTAGCTCTGTCATTTGTGTATCTATTCTTCCAGTGATTTCTACTTACATAAGACTTATACAAGATTTGGTCTGTCAATATTTTGCCACAAAAAAGAAAAGATCTCAAGAGTCTCCACACTGCCTTAAGAGACTACTGAATGTTAATGCTGGATAGAGGGAAGGAGAGTTGCTTTTCTTAGTGGTATACCCCCTATATATTATTCATGCTCCAGCAAGTGCTCAAGCAGATGCAAGTGCAGGCATCCAAGATGAAACTCAGTGAGCCACACACAAAAATTCATCTTATTTTTAATACTCTTTTTCTCTTTTATAATGAAATAATTTTTAAAATTTATTTCCCCTTTTTGAGTTTCATACATGGATGAAATTAATTTTTGTTCTTTTTCCCCTTATTGCACAATCCCACTCCTCCTTCTTTTCCACTAAAAATTTTCTTTCCTTCCAGTATCCCTCTTACTGCTAAGAGTGAATTACAAATAAGGTTTAATCAGTTATGAGTAAAATAAAATTTCACTCTACTCCCACTAAACTAATAATGTAACTCAGTATATTAAAATGTTTATAACATCTCTGCCTAAATTATTTGTGAAAAATTCTCATTTTCAGGCACTTGTCCTTGTAAATAGAGATGTGAATTTAAAATAGGCACATTGAACTTTAGGAAAAAAGTCTGTTATAATACAGTTTAGCAACATGAATATCAGACTACAAGAAGCATAATTCATGCTGATAATAAATTTCATGCTACAAAAGTAGAAAATATGTTATTGGAACAAATCAGTAAAAATGATCAATATTAGAAAATAGTAAAATCCATGAGATTATCAATGTGATACGTTTTGAATAGATTAAGAGTTGGATATTTTCCTATAAATCACTGAGGTACCCAAAGGCCAGTTGTCAAGGTTTGAAATGTGTTCCCCATAGTCTTACATGTTTGGGAAGGTCATGGCACCTTTAGGAAGTGGAGCCTTGCTAGAGGAAGGCAATCACAGGAGGTGGGTCTTGAGGTGGATTAGTCCCACCCTACTTCTGAGAGAAGTCTTCTCTAGCAAGGGCAGCCTTCAAGAGGTTTGCAGTGATTTAGGCTCCTCCAGCTTCTGCAAGCTAGTCATGCCATATCTGCTATGAAAGACTGTACCTCCTCTCTGGAACCATAAAATGAATAAATCTCTTTTCTCCCTTAAGTTGCTTGACATTGGGTGTTCTTTCACAGCAACAGGTAAGAGTAACCAGTAATAAACACATTTTAAAGAAAAATTTCATGTTTTTAAATACATCTAGTTACCTGCTTTCTTTTTTTTAGAGACTATGAAAATAAGATTTGAAGAAAAATAAACAATTTTTCCTTCAGAGTGGTTTCAAGGTTAGTAGGTTTCTAAAACCTGATTAATTACATACATTTATTTTAGTACAGTCAACTGAAATTATGTTTATAATTCTATGTTACAGTGATACGTGTGACTTCACATCCTGCACATTGCTGTACATGCAAAACCTCAGAAAAGTATTAATGACACATGTTAAAATGATTTGTGACTTGGCTGCCAACAATGCATTGTGATTTTGCAATGTTCATTGTTCTTTAAAAATGCATTTACTTTTTAAAGGTAATGATTTTAAAGAAAAAAAAAACTAATAAGGAGCAAGCAATCTGAGATGTATCTATTCAGAAGATTTAATGCCAAGTGATTTTGTTCAGTACTGATGTACAAACATTGCAACCCTACAACAGCAGAGGACAACAGACTGGGTGGCTAAAGAACAACATTTATTTTTCACACTTACTGAGATTACCGTCAAGGTCAAGGGACTAGCATATTCCATTTGTTGTCTGCTGAAGGACAGCTTCCTCAGGGATAGCTATTTTTGTTTTCTTGTAACCTCACAAGACATAAGACACTAGGGAGTTCTCTGGGGTCTCTTTTATGAGGGCAGGAATCCAATGCAGGAGGGCCAAGCCTCCTGCATTTATTTCCCAGAGGTCCTACCGCCTAAAAATATCCTCATGTCTAAGTGGAGGAAGACAACACCTTGTAATCCCCCATGGATGGATTTTCAATATTTATGGAGTGTAGTTCATGAAACCAGTCATCAGACATTAACGAAATAGTCCAGAGTTTTTTGATGCCTCACATATTAACTTGGTTGCAGGGATGTGGGGGTCAGGAGTAGATGAACACTATAAAGCTTACTATCCACCAGAATGTAATAAAGTAAAAACTAGAGCATACAGGGCATTTAACTTGGCAGTAGGTGGTATTTACCTCTGGATTATGATTTTATTCCAAATCAAAACTATAATAGTATTTGATCCTCTGTTGTCTATGAATTAAAGGTGACTCTGAAAATGCAGGGTAGGGATGAGAAAACAACCTGAGTTTTCATCCAGAGGTCAGCTCGGCTGACTGAAATTATACACAGTATTGATGATACATGTGGAATTGAAACTAATCGCAGGCCAGGCATAGAACTTGTCAGGTCATGGTGGAAATGTTGATCAGAAGAAGATAGAGGCCCACGGATGTGTACACTAGGGACAGTTCCATAAAGGAGGAGAGCTGGTGGCATCTGAGGTTGGATATAGGCCACCTTGCTGGTAGCTGAGCTCCCAACTTATTAATGCAAGAGAAAGGAAATTGACATTGACAGGGAAATGGAATGAAAAAGTCATAGGCAGACTTCTGTGGAATCAGAAGGGAATTACCAGAAGAGAGGATGACTTAAAGCTGTCAATAGGACAAATATGATCAAAATACCCTAAATATATAGATGACCATGTTATATTGAGACTCAGTATTTTATAATTGGCACATTTTTGCAAATAAAAGATGATACCATTACTGATTTAAAATGAAGTATTCTGCCCACACCATTTCAGTACTGAAATAAGCATCCTTGAAGGAAAACCTAAAGTGCTTCTTAGCACTTAAGAAAGTAAGGCAGCTTCTGTTCATTTAGTTTGTGTTTTCTTCAAATTTTTTCTTGCTGTCTCCCTTCTGTATTCGTTTCTATACATGAACACTGTATATAACCTATTCAATATGCTGTTAAAGCCATAGCAACAAAAATGGGGGAACAGAGATGCATTTTCCTAAGCATTTCCTCAAATACTCTTGCAAAGAGATACTTGAACTAAAGTCACCAGATCAAATACGAGAAGTTATTTTCCTTTTAATATCTAATATCTGTTGGAAAGTAAGGCAAAGAAACCTGTTTTTTACTAAGATGTTGTGACTAAGGACCATTTTTTTCCTGCCAAAGAAGATGGATATAATGCTTCATCCTGAGGAAATGGGATGTCCAGCATCTAGAGAGAGTGAGCAAGAAACCATGCTGAGAAGTGAGAAGTGAGGTTTAAAGTGTTTTGTCAGAACCATACATTCTCCATGCTCAATGACAGGAAAACTTCTATGTCTGCTAAATTCATTCTCTTAAGGCAGAAATAATCAGATGACTGGAGACTGTTCTATGGGCAATTGGCACTAGTGATGGTCTATCCATTTTAATACAAATGAAAGAACTCATTTGGGGAACATATATCTAAATCTAATATACCCAGATTGTACATATAGTCTTTCCTTAAGCTTCAAGGGAGAATGGATCAAGGACTTCCCTGTGAATACCAAAATCTGCAAATGTTCAAATATTTTAAATACAATGACATGCAATTTGCATATAACTTATACTTTGTTATCTTGAGATTATTTGTAAGACCTAATGCACTGTAAATGCCGTATGAACTGTTGTTGGTATTGTTTAAAGAATAATAACAAGGCAAATAATATTTGTGCATGGTCAGTGAATATTTTTCACCAGTTGATTTAATACATGGATAAAAACATGTCTTTTTAGGACTAACTGTGCATAGACATGTGAATCCATACAAAATTGATATTTTTGAGAGAAAAAAAGCTCATATTTTCTCCCCTCAAGGATACCTTCAGAAAAAGAGGAATGTCTTCACTATTAGCAAAAAACAAAAAAAATGAATGAAAACTATAGACATTAGCATGCAAGCATGAATTTTTATTAGTCTTTGCACAATCGAAAAGAAGGGTGTTTATTGTTATAATACAGAATGTTTTGAAATAATCCTAGAATATTTTTATGTACACAAGAAGTTTGGATGTAGGAAACACTATCTGTTGTTTGCATATGCTTCCTAAAGGAAGTGAAATTAGATCTTTTGGTCTTACAACAGAGAAGCTCTTTTCTTTTTTTCTAATTTATATTTCCCAGATTTTTTTTTTTATTTCCACTCATACAACTTTAGCAGGTACACCGGTCCCCTCCCTCTCTCCAACCTCCCACAGCCTTATGCCCCCTTCTCCTCCCCTCTCCATCCCCATCCCCCAGTGCCTTCCCCTCCCGTCCCTGGAGCATCCTTTAATGTGCATGCCAGACTCTCCTCTGGGTCCTCCTCTCTGATCAGGTGCAAGGACCCAGTGGCATTTCCCTGAACCCTTTCCTGTGTTCCCCTTAAGCATAGGAACACTACTGTGGATGTCAATCCCTTGCCTCCAAGGATCTTAGTGCCTTTAGCAAATGCTAGAATTTGAGGGGTAAATAGTGTGTTGGACATTGCACAGGGCATGCAAAGTCCGATTATGATTGCTTCGGCCTTAACTTGTGTGGAGTATCTTGCATATCATTGCTCCTCCCATCCTTGTGCTCTTACAATCTTACCGCCCCCTCTTCCTCAAATTTCCCTGAGCTTCTGGATGGGGAGAGATTAGGCTGGCCTAGTTCCAGGTAGTTGATATAGAGTCTCTGATGTTGCTCTTTTCTTAAGGGTTCCCATGGCAAGGTGTTGGCTCTTAACTAAGTAGGAGTTCTCAGCATGACGTCTTCTATCCTGAGTCTTTCCTGTCTTCATAGTATGGATTCAAAGTGTACTTAAATCAAGAACTCTATAGTATATTCAGAATAACTGGAGAATAATTTAGAGTAAAGGGAAGAGAAGAATTCCATGGAAAAGGAGACCTCAGTCACTGAGAAGGAATATTTAGAATTTTGAAGTATGAGTCTGATTTCGTCAAAGGAAGTGCAACAAAACATGAGGAAGGATAGCTCTTCTTTGTTGAAGGACATCATCTAATAAAAACAATCATATAAAGTCTGCAGCTCTCAGCTTCTAAGATGTCTGCGATGACTTAGCCTCCTCCAGCTTTGGCCAGCCAGCCATGCCGTCTCTGCCATGAGAAACTGCCTCCCCTCTGGAACTGTAAGCTGAATAAACCTCCCTTTCTCCCTTAAGTTGATCGACTTTGAGTATTCTCTCACAGCAATAATTAAGAGCAACTATTACAGAAATTGGTACCGAGTAGTGGGGTATTGCTGTGAGATTAAAAACAGCTGGTACCACAATGTGAAATTGTTTGTGAAGCTGAGAGAAATTGGTACCCAAAAGTATGGCCAATGCTGTGATGTGGCTAGTGTGCCTTTGGAACTGTTTGTTGGGAGAAATGTGGAGAATTTTGGGACTTTGTGCTGGGAAAGTCTTTGCATCTGAGCAAGGGGCACAAATGGGCCTTTCTTGTGAGAGCTCAGAGGAGAGCAATTCTGTGAGAGACGCAGCAGTGGAAGCCCAGCTTGTGATGGTCCAGAGGGGAACAGAGACTGTGTTTGCAACTGGATGAGTGACACATGGAGCCATGTGTTGGGCGAGAGTTTGGTGAAGTTTTGCCCTCGTCCTGAAACTTTGCCTGAAATTAAGTTGGAGTGCTTGGCGGAGGAAATTTCAAAGCAATGTAGTCTTGACAATGCGATATGGCTACTTTTTAGTTGTCTTCAGAGTTATGAAAAAGAGCAAAGAATCAGGCAGGAAGAAGCAAAAACTGTAAGATCCAAGAATGAAAAATACAATGGCAAACTTAAAGAGTTGAACCAGGAAGAAGCAGAGAACAAAATGGCTGTTGAAGAGATTAGCTCCATTAGAGGCCCTAGCTTGAGGGCAAGATTCTCAGGGGAAGGCTCCCACTCATAAGAATGCAAATCCTTTCAGAAGACTGGAGCTAAAGGGTAGAGTTGAAAAGCAAGAGTTGGTTTCTCTTACAAGCGACTGCCCAGGAGTGAAAGACATGGCCAACATAGAGAAGCAGAATCAGCTGTGATTCAAGGGGGTGGTCTTGGCAAAGTCCTCCATGTGGTTCTGGTTTTAGAGGCATCAGTAATGCAAGAGGGAGGAGATCATGGAGTCCTCCTCCAAGATTTCAAAAATTGGCAGAATCCAGGCATCGTTAGGCAAGAAGCCTGCAGTTTAGAGGCCCAAGAAGGGCAGTTTGTGCTGTGGAGTTAAAGCCTGGTTTGCCATTGAGAAGTAAAGATGTTAGAGATGCCAGACACAACGTGGGACACCTGCCAAGGAGAGCTGTATACCCTGGGAGGAGTCAGCTCAAGAGACCAACATATTCTATGGGCAGCTGCATTAGAGGGGTGGAACCAAAGCCCTTTGGAACTGAGATGATTTCAACAAGAGGCTCACCTGTTGGACTTGGAGCTACAAGATTTGGGGTTTGTCCTGCTGGTTTTCGGTCTTGTTATGGACCATTCTTTCCTGGATATGCCCCTATTTCTTCCTTTTGGAATGGGGAATGTTTATTCTGTGCCATTGTATATTGAAGTATGTAACTTGTCTTTTGATTTTACAGGAGGCTTTGGACTTTGGACTTTTGGACTGTGTTGGGAATACTAATGTAGTCTATGAAGACTTTTAAAGTTGGACTGAGTATGGGTTGCATAATGAGAAGGCAATGAGCCTGTGGGGGTCAGGGGTGGAGTGTCATGGTATGAAATGTGTCCCCCACAGTCTCATGTATTTGGCAAGGTCATGGCACCTTGAAAGGTGGAGCCTTGCTGGAGGAAGGCAGTCACAAGGTGTGGGCCTTGAGGTGGATTAGTTCCACCCTACCTCCAGGAGAAGTCGATCTTTGCAGCAAGCAGTCTGCAGCTCTCAGCTTCCAAGATGTCTGTGATGACTTAGCCTCCTCCAGCTTTGGCCAGCCAGCCATGCCGTCTCTGCCATGAGAAACTGCCTCCCCTCTGGAACTGTAAGCTGAATAAACCTCCCTTTCTCCCTTAAAAAAAAAAAAAATCATGGGGGCTGGAGAGGTGGCTCAGGGGTTAAGCCTCCGCCTTGCAGGCGGAAGGTCCTGAGTTCGGATCCCAGATCCCACGTATAGACGCCAGGCGGAAGCGGGGGCGGCCTGCGCTTCTGGCCCTGGTAGGGCGGAGTCTGTGAATCCAGGGGCAGAAGGAGGTGGAGGCATCCATGGTGGTTCACGAATCGTCCGTGGTTCTACACAGACACACACACACACACACACACACACGCCACATACACACACACATGCACACAGTTGAATAAATAATAATAATAATAAAAAAAATTTAAAAAAAAATCATATAATCAGAAATATGTGGCACATATTGCAATTAATGATTTACAAGTTTATGTGAACGGTGGTTTATGATGCAAATTTATACAGAATATTCACATTGAGCAATTGATTCATCATCTCACAGGTCTAGTTAGAAGAAAGAACACTCTAAAACCTAAAGAATTTCCGTTTTACTCAATAAAATGACCTCACTTCACATTCACAAGATACAGCCTGACTTTCCAGATCTCCTGGCGAACAATTATGAACTGTGACTGCTTCAAATGCTGTTGTTGCTCCAGACCCTAGTCTGCCACACATTATTGCAGATCGGCATTATAGAAGTCAATTTCATAGGTTAGTTTTTACAATAGTTAAATGATGGTATGACATATCTTGGCTATATTGAGTTAGATTGAATATTAACTTGCTTTTTAAAAATGTTTAAAATAATTTAAATTCTACAGATGGCAAAGATTGTGTCATTAATGAAGAGTATTGTTTTAACTCTACCTTCCCATTTGCAAAACTGTAGATAGCAAAGCCACGAGTTAATGACCCAAGGAGGAAGTAATTAAGCAAATCCAGAATGTGGGATGGTTCACCCTACAACTGTCCTCAGCTCTTCAAAAAGTCAACTTTATAGAACAAAGAAGTGAACTCATAAACTAAAAAACAGGACAACAAAGGAAATGTGAACCCTTCACAATTGATGTAGGAGTGGGTGAGGGAAATGTCCAATAATGATATTTATACATGTTAGATATCATATGATCTTATAACATGATTATGTTATGTCTGATAATGTGGTTTTTGTAGAATGCCATCCTTGTTCTAGGCTGTGTTATTTTGTAATAAATGATTTAGGTTGACATCTTAATTCTAGATGTTTGAGAAAATATAGATTTAAGAAATATATGGAAAACAGGGGCTGGAGAGGTGGCTCAGGGGTTAAGCCTCTGCCTTGCAGGCGGAAGGTCCTGAGTTCGGATCCCAGATCCCACGTATAGACACCAGGCAGAAACGGGGGCGGCCTGCGCTTCTAGTCCTGGTAGGGCGGAGCCTGTGAATCCCGGGGCAGAAGGAGGTGGAGGCGTCCATGGTGGTTCGCGAATTCGTCCGTGGTTCTACACATACATAGACACACACACAGACACACAGACACACACGCGCGTGCACATACACACACATATGCACACAGTTGAATAAATAATAATAATAATAATAAAATCTATCTAAAAGAAATATATGGAAAACAAATATAATATTAAAATTCATGAGCATCTTTAAAAATTTGGTTATTATTATAAAAAACTTTTCCTTTTAAATAATAAGAGTCCAAGATGACCAAAAATTTTGCATTTTCCATTCTTCTGTGTTATTCTATTTTCTTCCTTAAATTTCTACTAGATTAATAAAAATATAATATGCCAACAATACTTAATAAAATGAAAGATTCAGCCTCACTGCTGTGAAAATCTTATATATGTATTGAAATTATTTTAACTTCTTCATTTGTCTTTAGTGATGAATTACAGTACTACAGATGCAATGTGATGAGCAATAATAGAGACAATTCTGTCACTATTATCAACTGTGTAATTTTTACTCAGGTTAATGTATTTTTTTCTTCTACTTGTTTATGTAGTGTGTAGAAGGCATTTCATGCATGTGTCTATGTGCTTACATATGTGTATGTTCAGGTGTGTGCAAGTAAACATGTCCCTATGATGAAAATCAAAAGGTTGATATTGTGCTGCTGGTATTTCCCCTTCCATAGGTACTTGGCTTGGTTTATAGCACAAAGCATGAGGCTAGGAAGAAGGCTCAGGAGTTAAGCCTTTGTCTCACAAGCAGAAAGAACTGAGTACAGATCCCTGATCCCATGAAAAAATTCTGGGCAAAAATGATAGATACTTGCATTTTTTTTCCCTGGGGAAAATCCCTGAGCAAAGTAATAAAGAGGTAGAAAAATCCACTTTTGGGGTTCCATAAGCACACAATGTCCCCTTCTACATGCACACACACTTATACACCCACAGGCAAAAATAAATAATAAATAAATAAATGCAGATCAAGACATGAGCTTCCTGCTTAAAAAGAGGGGAGGAGGCCTTAAATCCAATCACATAATATCTGATTACACCATTACCATGACACCAATAGCTCTCTCTTAACAGAGTTATTGCAGCATTCACAGCTTATAAGGCCATGGATTGCTTCTTTCTGCTATCATCCGCATCTTACCTTCTGGCACAATGAAGGCTGACGAGCAAGGAGAAAGTTCTCACATTCATTCCAGCTTGTTTTCTCCATGTCCTGCAATGCTTGCATGCGATTTCTACAGCAAGAGAGCCTTACTATTGGGTCCTGCAAGGCAATGAAGAGCAATGGTGAATGCCTATGTTAGTTTGAGAACCTTTGACATCCCTCTAATGCACAGCTCATTAGAAGGTATCACATGCTTAGCACTGAGGGTTTTGTTTAATCACCTTTGGCTTCTGTAGTAGCACCACATGACACTTTTGGTGTTCTTTTTTCTTCCACTCTCTGAGTTTGAGTCTCTGATCAAAGTGAAAGCTCACTGACGGGGTTATTCGGGCTAGCCATATTATTCTAGGGATTCTGTCTTTGCCGAAATCACAGATGGGCTGTCATGTCCACCCAGCATTTTACAGAGTCTGTACCTTTGAATTCAGGTCCCGCTGCTTGCATGGAAATATTTTTAAACACCAAGTCATCTCCCCAGCTCGTATTAATGTAAAATTGTTGCTGAAAAATCATATTAAGTGCTTATGAATATTTATTTCAATTAACACATCAAATAAGGATGAAAAAGCTTACTCTTATGTAGAACTTTCCTTCCGTAGGCATCTCTGAAGCATTGTAGAACTGACAGAATTACATTTTAATGCTATGTATTTGTCTCACTTGACTGCATTTGAAATGTATGTTTCCATTCCTAATCATGGGATTAAACTTATGATCTTAAGTGTTTTGAGTCTAGGTCAGCCTTAAAGATGACATTATAATAGAATGCAAATCAGCCCCAAATTGTGCTGCACATAATAGTGGTTGCAATTGATGTAGACTATGTTATAAGCTTCCCTCGTAAACAATCTGTAAATATTGGAACATTTAAGTAAGCTAAGTAGTGCAACATCTAATTTTAACTACGTTTATTTATTATTGTTTTCATTAAAAATGGAGCCTATTCTACATATGCCACTACATATTGCTACGGGGAAGTGATGTTTACTATTCACCAATATATCTATTCCTCTTTGAATTTCTATTTCAATGTTTTGCATGTCAAGGCTCTTCTCCCTTCACACTGTCCCGGTCACCTGCAGATTCTCAACCAAATCTGATTAATGTGTGTTTCCCTAAGAAATAGACCTTAGAAATCAGCACTATATTTAAATCAATGGAATGGCATGGAAGAACATTCACACTGCAGCTAACACAGTGAAGACTGAAAACAAAAAGAATAGTATAGGTGATTTTGTTTCTTTTCTAAGGAAATCTTGATTGTAAAGTTCATGGATCATGAATTGATACCACTATATAGCTGATATTTTTATTGATTTTCATGTCATTGAAATATTCTGCATGTATGTTGTAAGTAAAACATCAGTATATCTAAATACAGAAATTTTCAGCCTTAGGAAATGTATAAAGTAAAAATTTTATTATACCTCAGATAATTCTCTCTTCTGGCTTTCATTTTGATATGCATTACATAAAATGTCCTCTAGATGGCATTGTTTACCATAGTTAGAAATTATTTTGAAAACGTTTTAACTCTTAAAATGATATGTTTGAAGTAGATGTTATATAAAAACAGATGTTTTTCTTGTACACATTTTCTTCACTATCTCTGCTTTGCCTTTAAATGAGTGTTGAACCTAATGGAGCAAGTGTTTGCTCATTTATCAGGTAGCTTTGCAATTTAATTTGCACGTTTCTAGCAACAATTAAGTGACCCAAAAACTTCAAAATAAATACATGTTACCTGTATCCTTCAGATAAATTAAAGTAAGTTACTGAAACTATGGTAACCAAGATGAAAGAAATCTTGAGTAACTGCATGAATTACATTCTTTGGATAGCTGGGTATTATCACATTTGAATGGGGTTAAGGATGCTTTGTTAGAAGCAAGAGAGGTTTTATATTTCTATGCAAAGTAATTGTAGTTTTAATTTTCTTACACAAATAACAATTTCCAAATTAGTCATAGATTTCTAAGAGAATTTAGAACTGTTGATATTTTTTCATGCGATAAGGGCAAGGGCAAGATAAATTATTTTTAATGATTAATTTGCAGAAATAGCATTATTCTCATGGTTCTGATTTTTAACTTTTATACTGGTTATATTGCCCGCTAAGAAATGCTTATTTCAGTTATTGAAAAACCTTATCTGTTTAAACACAAGGATATATACAACTGAAATAAATTAGAACTGATACTTGATTTCTAGAAATTCTTTTCTTTATTTTTTCCTGTGTCTCGGTGTGCATGTGCATGCGTATGTATCACAGGGACCTGTGTGTGCCTGTGGAAGCCCATAGGAATCACCCTGGATCATGCTATCTCTTATTTGCTTTGCCCTGAATCTTCCCCAGTCTCTGCCTTCCTGGACCTGTAGTGCAGGCTGCTGCCATTTCCACCTGGCATTTTTACATGGCATTGGGAATCTGAACTGAGGATCTGCTTGCGAGGCAGAGGCTTAACTCCTGAATCATCTCTCCAGCCTAATTTCCAGAATTTCTGCTCCTTTTTATTAATACAGATCCTTTGTCATAAAAGGTTCCAGGAGAAATTTATTTCTTCAGATTTTAACTCCCAGTACAGAAAAGTAATTTGAAGTATTTCTAATAAATCATTGCCGACCCATACAAATGAACTCCAGTGATATCATAACTTTGGATGTGACAATTTAGAAACGGACAGAAATTTTCCCAATTAAATAAAGTATTAAAGAGTGAATTTTTTCATCTACCTTGCTTGCAGCACTGCCATGTGAAATAAATATTTACAATATATGGGTCTATTTGTGTGTGCTGGGTGAGTATGATAATGTTTTGAGAGTTGAAGATTACTTAACAAGATCCCTGGACTTAGTAATTAGACACTTCTTCACCCAAAAAATACACATCTTGTAGACAGGTTCCTTAGCATCTGTGATAGTACCTATAGGTGCCAAGACCCAGTGTTCTATTCCATGAAGTCTTGCCTTCTCCTGAAAGGCACCAGGACCTAACTAGACTTGTTTCTCCCTCCCAGCCATAAAGCTCCAGATATTTAGGGTCTGTGAAAAAGGAAAAGCTTAAGTCAAATGAATCCATAAATGGTGCATAAACTCACTGAGTAGTCCTTCCAACAAGAGCCTCAGGGCACCTGGACTACATAGGGAGACCCTGCCTATCACAACATCTGCCTCAACCCCAGCCCAAAAGATTTGACAAAAAAAATCTCTAAATGATAAAAAAGCATGTGTAGTTATTTCATGAACATTCTATTCTGGCTTTACTTTTTACCTGTGAATCATGATTCTTCACTTTACAAATGCACTTGAGTTCCCTGCTATTTAAAGAGTGGTTTGAAGATCAGCATTATTAGTATCCCCTGAGAAGTGCTTAGAAATGCTGGGCATGAAATCACTAGTATTTGAGTATGTACAATTTTAATTTACTGATATATCTGGGTTATTTTTATTCTCAGTTATGTCTGTCAGTGATAAAATCAAGTGAATCTAATGTGATGGTTGTTATTCTTATTATCATTATCATTATCTGCAAGCATAATTGGATTAAGAGGCATCCAGAGCTTCAGTAGGACACACCTTTGGTCCTGTCTGTGAGAGATTTCTAGGAGACATTAAAATTGCTAGTGGGCTTTCCAATTGTTGAGAAGACTATAAAGAAGAAATATTTCAAATTGGGCTCTCAAGATGCAGAAGCACCATAAGTGAGAAGCAAGTACAAAATGTAAGAAGTAAATTATTTTAAATTCTAAAATGTATAGGGGAGATATTTTAGTTAGCAATCGTGTAATAGATGGACTCAGGGTAGAAAGGTTCACTGTTAAAAGAAATGAAAAATGAGGTCCCTGAATTAAGCTTAAAATATCATAGATATCTGTGAATCTATCATATAGATTCTTTTCAAAAACATGAGGTTTTTAAATTTTTCATTGATCCTTTTTAATATAACATTTTAAATATAATAGGCCTTCAAAACTAGGTTTAAACACAGTAATCAATACATATAACACTGACTATTTCTGCATATTTTATAATCATGTAAAGTAATCCTCCATTGCTTTCCCCTGCTATTAGCTGCATTTATCAACTTAGCTCTAGGAGTTATCTTACCATTGTAAATATTCCAAAAACTCTGCTTTATTTGATGGAGATAGACAAAAATTATTCAAAATTAACCCTGCCATTTTCTTGAGTATATACAAGAAAAGAATATCCATTCATATAGCTTTAAATCACTGAAATTAAAGAGATAAATTTGCAATTCGGTCTTATATATAAGCCATGGGTTCTCATTGACTCAACTAACATAATATTTGAGTGTTACAGAAGGATAGAGATGTTTACAATCTTTCCTAAATATTTCCACATAATTGTTTCATATTTTACATCAGGAGATTTGTTCCAAGAGAAAAAACTCATAATTAGGCTTCCTCATAAAGACCACACACTTCCTATACTGCTCTAAGTGAATATTTTGTATGCTATATTTTGGCTTTTTTACTTATTGTTTTGGTGTCTGGTTGTTAGACATGCTGACCAGTCCACTTATCTCAAGTCTCAGTATAAAGAAGACCAGTACCATTCCACATATCATGGAAGTTTCATTGAGGCACTCCTAAATATCAGAATATTCCATTAGTATTTGTTCAGGATACAGTAAATTCATATATTTAGGGATGGTATGACATGATGAATTTTCAGACTTTTCAGAAACCTTTATTGGTTATTACTACAGAGAAAATCTTTTCTTTCTCTCCCTTCCTTTCTCCCTTCCTTCTTTTCATCCTTTGTTTCTCCTCCCTCCTTCCTACAGGTTTTCTTTTCTCTTTCTCTTCTTATTTCTCTCTTTCTTTGTTTCCTTTCTTGACAAGATCACACCTAAGACTGTGGCTCCTGTAATCCTGACTGGCCTGGAGTTCACTATATACACATATTGCCTTTGACCTTGCAGCAATCCTCAGTTCTTAGCTTTCTGAGAGCTGAGAAAATAGACATGATCCACCATGTCTGGCCAAAATAAGCTTTTCACATGAAAAATGTTTTTTTAAAAAATATGCATAGGCACATGTCGACACAGCTTTTATAAGCAGAGAGATAGCAAATCAAATCCCCCAGCAAAGTAATACAATGTCCATCTCCATTACCACCCTGCTGTCTGCTGATATGGAAAGAAGGCAGGGCTGCCTGAGTCAACAACATTCAAGGTCCTCCTGACTCATCCTGATTCAATTAGAAGGGGACAGATTTTTGAAACTTGGTTCCTAAGAGGAGACTGTAAGTGAAAAATGAGGCTTATCCATCCTGCCCTATATTAGTAAGTCTATTTATGTACACATTATATAACAAATTGGGCTTTTAGAAGAATACCAAATAAGTGTACTTCAAAAAAGACTGAAAACTTTCAAAGATAGGGGATAAGCAAATTCCCAAAGGTGGTGTTTCATATAAAATCAAGTTCTGTTTTCAACAACATACGCTCATAAGAATACAATGAGAGCCATCTGAAAAAAACTATGTTATAATTTTGAAATGTTTTAATAACACGTGTTTCCTAATTATGTTTTAGCAATGCCACTAAACATTAATTTTTTCACAATTGTATCTATTTTAAGTGTCCATTTCTTAGAAGATAGACTGTTCCAAAAAAGGTGCCCAGTTATGTATATCTTTGTACATTTATCTCCTGTGGATATGTGATTGAATACACAATATTCAACAGTTTCATCTAACATTTTAGCTTACATTCATAATACAGACTGCATAAAAACCTTCTGCATTATATTTCACTAAAAGTTATATAATCTCTGTCATATTGTTTAAATTGAAATACTATACAAGTAGCAAATGTAAAAGCATTTTATCATGTGTCAGTATATGAATACTTGAGCCATGTTAGCAAAAATGTTTCATGAAACCTGTGTTTACATATGTCTGAAATCTTATATAAACCATAAGAAAATTGAGAATTCAATACTGTCTTATTCCTGTAGCAATCATGTCAAAAAAGCAGTTCTGGAAAACGTGAGTTTGTATTGTAGCAACTGTTGAAGTTGGATATACAAGCCTGATATCTTTGATCACTGTCAGTCATTAAAAATATAGAGATAAATTTGGTTCATTCATTCATTCAAAGAAAATGATGGTTTTCACCTATTTTGTCATGATTTTATTACATCGAAGTAGATTTTTCCTTTAAAAATAAAATGAAAGAAACAAAAAGAGAAAGGAAGCTGTTCCAAAAGTGTGCTAATGATAAACAATGAAGCAAAATAGTTATCCAAGAGCACACAACACTGTATTCACTTACACAACCTTTTCCAAGGTATGGGTTACTTTTAGAACTGTCATGATTTGAGTTATCACTTTCAGAAGTGGAGGAACACACATAACCCTTAGAATTTTTAATACAACCCACTCTCCCAAGAATTAAACTACAATAGCCTCCTCTTTTCTGTAAATGAGTACAATACTGCTTGCTGTGACATAGGAGTCCTGTGATTGATTAATGTCTGACAGGACAGGTACTATGTGATATCTGGATTAAAGGAACTCCAGAAGTAGAGGATATGAAGGTATTTTTATTACATTTTTAATTTTTATTGGAATATAGGACTGTTGCATTGCCATTAGAAATGTTAGTTTTGAAGTCCTTGAGACGGGCATTTGATTATTCTTAATGCCACAGTGTATATCTTTTATATAAAACATAACTAAGAAAAAGTATGTATAAATGTTGTTGAAATGAAATTTTAAAATACAGTTTGGTAGCTCAGATATCATATATAAGAATGCAACATTTAATAATTTAGTTTATTATATACTATTATATGGAAATGATTGTTTAGTGTATAAATAAGACAGTGCTAAATTGGTGGAAAATGAAGTAACTATGTTAACTAAACTCCCATCTGTGAATAAGACTATAAAAGTGTTTCAGTCTTCAGTTAATTGGCCAAAGGTAGTTTGGCTTCACAAGCATCCCATACATAGATAACTAGGAGAAAACACTAAAGCACTTCTATAATTGCACAGATAGTATAATTCCTAAAGTACTAATTGGGCACACCCAGATGAGAACATCATAGATCGTTGGTGGAAATATGCATGCATGAAGATGAGTAAGGGTGAATTAAATAGATGCAATTGAAGTATAACCCCAACACACACACACACAAACACACACACACAAACACACACACTCAGGCAAATAGCTAAGTATTTTATTCCTTTTTTGCTATAATATTTTTTAAAAATACCAGAGAAAACATGATAAAATACAACATTAAAAGCAATGGATATGATCTCACCAAACTACATTTAGCAAGATTTACCTAATTCATATTTATGTAAATATAGCTTTAAAATAATATAGTAGAAAAAATTTTATTATGCAAATTGTTTGTGTTGTGGTTTTAGCAGAAACCTCAATTTAAAATAACAAAGAGTCAGATATATGACCTTTTTATGTGCATATATTCTTTTAGGTCTCATAACAAAAATCCCTAATAGTGTTTCTCCCAGTGGAGCTTAAAAGCAAATGAGCCTCCACAATTTAGCAATAAAAGATAAAACTGACACAATTACGGAATCCCAATAATTTAGCCACCTCACATAAGTACAGGACAGAATGTTCTGAAACAGTGGCTCTGTTTCTCCTACACTGTCTCCTTTGTAAAGAAGTTACACATACCACTTTCTGGGTCTTTGACCTGTGGTTTTCTTTAATTGAAGTCTCATGGTCATAAATCTCATCCTGTGATTGTTTTTTCCTCTTCTTTAACCTTCATCCTGAGTTCATACTAAGATTTCATTTGCAAGCATCAGCTGTGTAATGGGCTCTGCCAGCAAGTAAAGCTATCGCTTAGCAAACAAAAACACTCTTGCTTAATAATGATGCTAAATAATTATTGCTAAGCTATGGGTTGCCACTACCAGACTTTGAAATAGTTATGGTATTAGACCATAAATGCAATGCTCATGAAATCAACTGGAAAGTAGCTGTGCTGCTGTTTATTATAAATACACCAGGAGAATGGCTCATTTATTTTAGAATAGTTCAATGCACAAAGCAGACAGCAATGGGAACAATGTATTAACTTTAATTGTAGATTTTGTGAATGGACAAATGAATTATCATTCACTGGGTAAGATTTAAAGAACCATCCTTTAATTCACTTGTATTGCATGAGGTAATGCTTTTCTTCTGATATTGGATACTTACATGGTCCTTTTTTGGTATATTCCTATAATAGGGTTTTTTTTTTTTTTTTGGCCATATACAAGCTATTACCCTACTTAATATCCTATTTCCTGTAAGAAAAGTGTTTTAATATATAAGGGATTGATGGATTTTATGGCAAGCTTGTAGAGAATGTACTTTCACTGTGGATATGCACCTGAGGAAAAGTTTGAATAAAAAATTAGGACTTAAAATTTCAAGTGAGAAATGATGTCAAATGAATTTGGTAAACAATGGATTAACTGGGCAATATGTAGTATGGAGGGTTTCATATTTTTATTTTTAACATAAACATGCAAAAATCATCACATTTAAAAACAAAGGCTCCGTATTCATACAGTTACTCCCCAATGCAAAGACCCTTCAACGTCCACACATTCTTGTGTGGGAAACAGATTTTTTTAAAATAAATGCCCTTTTGTTCTTCCTGTAAGTTAGAAAAAGTTAACCATGCATTACAACCACCTGAGACAACCTTTATAGGTCATTCAAGGGAAAGAAAAAAAAAAGCAGTGTTTTGGTTCCAACTGAACTATTATGTTCATACTTCAAACTTTACTCAGCTCTTTGTTACGCAAACCTTCGTGGTTTACTGATTTTAAAAGATCAAACGGTGCTTCGGGGGCCAATATGAAAGGAATAAGGCTAATCCTTTCGGGAGTCATTTCATCTGCCTGTGGTATGAAAATGAGAAACGTGTGCGGATACGACAAAGCCAGAGTCAGAGAAGTGAGTGGCGAAGAAAAGAGGAATTCCAACAGAAAAAGCACAGGGAAAGGAAATGTCCCCAGCTTGCTCACAGCTGCTCGGGATTCCTTCCAGCTTCAGGGAAGCAAAGTTTGCAGTTGGAAGCGCCGGGAGCGAGTCACCGCAGTCTCGCGTCGGGCGAGCTGCTTCTGCCCAGTCTAGCGCGGCAGCTGCGGTGACTGCGATCCGAGGGCCCCGGGCTGGTCCAGCTCCTGTTAGGAGTCACCTGCGCGCCGCTTGGTGACCGCGGTTGCCCCGTGGGATTCCAAACTTTCCCTTATTCCCCCAGGCAGTGTCTGTGACCCTGCTAGTAGCAAGTGGGCAGATTAATTTTCTTGCCGTTTCCTTTGGAGACTTAAACATCCAGTGCC
This sequence comes from Typhlomys cinereus, assembly GCA_023101885.1. Lineage (NCBI taxonomy): Eukaryota > Metazoa > Chordata > Mammalia > Rodentia > Platacanthomyidae > Typhlomys > Typhlomys cinereus. Next base: position 9,236,045 of record JALPQD010000019.1, read on the forward strand.
CCGCCTGCAGCTCTCCGCCCTCGTCGCCCTTCCCGCGGCGGTCCCAGCCCAGTGTCGCCCCGGTTGGCTGCACCCGCCTGAGGTCGGATCCCTGCGCCCCAGGATCTGCCAGCCCGAACTCCCCACCTAGGGGAGGCATCGCATCTCCCCGGTCTAGGCGCGCAGTCCCATCCACTTAGTGCACCCAGAAAACAGCTGCCCACATGAAACCTCCTCCGTCCGCAGGGAGGACGGAGGCTCTGGGGATCTGCGCCCGGGCGGACACCGCAGCGCGCTGCCGAGCTGGCTCACCGCACAGCCGGGGCTCCCGGGCTCGGCGCCCCGCAAGCGCGCGATCGCGCCGGCGTCTCCCGCCCCGCGGGTCCTGGCCGGGCATGCTCAGTGCGCGTCCGGCCGGCCGCCCCTCCCGGGGCCGGGATCGGCTCTCCGGGTTTTACCGGCTGCCGAGGGGCGCAGGGGAGGGGCGGCTGGGAGACAGTCAGCGCCTTGTTCCGCGCCCCCTCCCGCGGCCCGCCGCAGCCGCCCGCACCGCAAGATGCTGGCCAATCGGGGCTCGGGGGCGGGGCCTCTGCCGTCACGCCCTCCCCCTGAGCTTATTGAGAGTTATATCAAGAAATTCAGTTCAGAGAGAGGAGAGAAAGGAGAGGAGGAAGGAGAGGGGGGCAGAGGAGTCGGGAAAGGGGAGCGCGTGCGAGGAGGGACTGAGCGCCTCAGTCTCGGAAGCACGAGCGAGCGAGCCGCTTAGAAATCGGTCGGGTCATTGCCACCCGGGAGAGCAGCCAGAAAATCCACCCTCACCCCAACCAACTCTGACGTTTCCTAGCAGAAGTTAAGAGACTTGAGCAGTATTGCCAATCCGAGGAAAATGCTATGCTTGGTGCTGTGGAACATACTCCCGAGCTGAAGAAGTGCGACTGGATGTGGTGTGCGTTAGACACCAGAAGAGCCCGGACCCCGTGGGTGACAGAGACGACATGTGGGGAGAATGACTAACGACGAATCTGTGAATTTGTTCCCGGGAGTTGCTAATTTGCCAGCCCGAAGCCACACGTTTCACGAGGAGGAAACGTTTTGCTGCTTCTGAATTCTCCTTAAACTGGTACTAGCAGATGCATGGCTTTCTATGTGTTGGAACAAATCCTTCTTAACTGCAGCCTACCGGGAAAGGGGGAAGGTTGAGACAACTCACGTAAGTGTAAAGTTTCGCATGCACGATCGTAAATTCTGTGTGTAGATATGTCCTCGGGGTCGACGGGGATTGTTTGTAATTGGGTAGACGGTTGGAGTAGAGCTCACCTACTGGGCTGTATCTGAGTTCCCCACCTGCACCACTCTGCCGGAACTAATCGCGGGCATCAGCTACTGTGCAGCCTAATGCAGATAAGATTAGAGTCTGGGAAATGACCGGTCCTGCTCCGGTAGCAAGCTGCCTGAAGCCTTGCACCCATTTCAATTGCAGTTAACCACCAGAGTGGAAGCTCTTTTATGCGCGTTATCGGGTTGCAGTACTTATGTGTAGCAAATGTTACTAATCTTATAACCAGATACCCGGAGTAAAGAAACTGCATTTTTTCCCTCTTTGATGCTAAGGAGAAAAAAATATTGTGATGTTACATAGGAATGTTGGCTGCGTTTCACTTACATCCCAACACACACTTGCACCTCCAGGAAGAGGAATTGTCTAATATCATTCATTTTTAAAAGTTTTAATGTGTTTATCTATCCTCGTAGGGGTAATGTGGCCATATGGAGAAAGGCGAACAGGCTGTGGGTAAAGGACGGGAAGTCTTATCCCTGTGCTCCTAGGCAGTAAGGATACATAGTGGCCAGTGACTACTGCTTGAGATGCTGCAGCAGCATGTCCGGATGTTCGTTTGCCAGTGAGGTGGTATTAGAAGGCAGCTGGAGAACTGGAAGGAAAGAAAACAGAGTCTTTTCAGAGGAGAGAGATGAGTCAGTGTGGCAGAGGAGAAAACACATCATAGCTGGCATGTGACAAAGCAGTTAGCAGGAACCATCGCTAAATACTTGGGGGTTTTTCACTTGCGCCTAAAACAACTGAGGGAGGTGGTGGGTAAGAGGCCAGGAGGTGGGGAAGAAAGGGGGAGGGGAGAAGAATAAGCGTGCATGTTTGGAATTAAACAGGGTTCTCATCAGCAGCGTGAGGAAGCAGGGAAAAATAGCCTCTATCCTTAATTCAAAAGTGGGCAATTTTCATTTTCACTGGGCAAAAGCAACAAGCAAGGGATGTTCTGTGTTTCTCCTTCTTTTTCTTTCATCCGGAGAGTTAACTTGCAAATGGTGCCAGAGCAAACTGCCATGTTTACTAATAGGCAGAGGAAAATGTGGTGCGATGTTTTGTGACTGTGTTTTCATTTCCTGAAGAATAATATTGTCTGTACGATTGTGTTGACAGTGGCTGTCTCCAAATAAGCGATGCGATGTAATGCCGCCTGCAGCCCATGCACACTTCCTCTGGCAAGCCAGGCACCAGTCCTCAGTGGAAACCTTTAAACCCTAAAATCCTGGAAAAGAAAATAAATTCATTATCATGGACCTGAGGGATTTTTACCTGTTGGCTGCTCTGATTGCCTGTTTAAGGCTGGATTCCGCAATAGCTCAAGAACTTATTTACACTATTAGAGAGGAATTGCCCGAAAATGTGCCCATAGGAAACATACCAAAGGATCTGAACATTTCTCACATCAATGCTGCCACGGGGACCAGTGCCAGCCTTGTCTACAGACTGGTTTCTAAAGCTGGGGATGCCCCTCTGGTGAAAGTATCCAGCAGCACGGGGGAAATTTTCACAACCTCCAATAGAATAGACAGAGAGAAACTCTGTGCCGGTGCCGCGTATGCTGAGGAGAATGAGTGTTTCTTTGAACTTGAGGTGGTGATCCTCCCCAATGACTTTTTCAGGCTGATCAAAATCAAGATCATTGTCAAGGATACCAATGATAATGCCCCCATGTTTCCATCTCCTGTCATCAATATTTCCATTCCAGAAAACACTTTGATCAACAGCCGCTTTCCAATTCCATCAGCAACAGATCCTGACACAGGCTTCAATGGGGTTCAGCACTATGAATTGCTAAATGGGCAGAGTGTTTTTGGACTGGATATCGTGGAAACTCCAGAGGGAGAGAAGTGGCCGCAATTGATTGTTCAGCAGAACTTGGATAGAGAGCAGAAAGACACCTATGTGATGAAAATCAAAGTGGAGGATGGAGGCACTCCCCAGAAATCCAGCACGGCCATACTGCAGGTCACAGTAAGTGATGTGAATGACAACAGGCCGGTGTTTAAAGAGGGTCAAGTGGAGGTGCATATTCCAGAGAACGCTCCTGTGGGCACCTCTGTCATTCAGCTTCATGCCACTGATGCAGACATAGGCAGCAATGCTGAAATCCGGTACATCTTCGGTGCCCAGGTCGCCCCTGCAACCAAAAGATTCTTTGCTTTAAATAACACTACTGGGCTAATTACAGTTCAGAGGTCCTTAGATAGAGAAGAGACAGCCATTCACAAAGTGACAGTGCTAGCTAGCGATGGCAGCTCCACTCCTGCTCGCGCCACAGTCACCATCAATGTCACCGATGTAAATGACAACCCTCCGAACATTGACCTCAGGTACATTATAAGTCCCATCAATGGCACAGTGTATTTATCTGAGAAGGATCCTGTCAATACCAAGATCGCCCTCATTACAGTTTCAGATAAGGACACAGATGTGAATGGCAAAGTAATCTGTTTTATTGAAAGAGAGGTCCCCTTTCATCTGAAGGCAGTGTATGACAACCAGTATTTGCTAGAGACCTCGTCTCTGCTGGACTATGAGGGCACCAAAGAATTCAGCTTTAAAATTGTTGCCTCTGATTCTGGGAAGCCCAGTTTGAATCAGACTGCCCTGGTAAGGGTTAAACTGGAGGATGAAAATGACAACCCACCAATTTTCAACCAGCCTGTAATTGAGCTGTCAGTTTCTGAAAACAATCGACGTGGGTTATACTTAACAACTATTAGTGCCACCGATGAAGACAGTGGGAAAAATGCAGACATTGTTTATCAGCTCGGACCCAATGCCTCCTTCTTTGATCTGGACCGGAAGACAGGAGTTTTGACAGCTTCCCGAGTCTTTGACAGAGAGGAGCAGGAACGATTCATCTTTACAGTAACTGCCAGAGACAACGGGACCCCTCCCCTCCAGAGCCAAGCGGCGGTCATAGTTACTGTTCTAGATGAGAATGACAATAGCCCCAAGTTTACTCACAATCACTTTCAGTTCTTTGTGTCTGAGAATCTGCCAAAGTATAGTACTGTGGGGGTGATCACCGTGACAGATGCAGATGCTGGGGAGAACAAAGCTGTGACTCTTTCCATTCTAAATGACAATGATAACTTTGTGTTGGATCCTTTTTCTGGAGTCATAAAGTCAAATGTCTCCTTTGACCGAGAACAGCAGAGTTCCTACACTTTCGATGTCAAAGCCACTGACGGAGGGCAGCCACCTCGCTCCTCCACTGCAAAAGTAACCATCAATGTCATGGATGTCAATGACAACAGTCCAGTTGTCATTTCTCCACCATCCAACACTTCCTTTAAGTTGGTGCCTCTCTCGGCCATTCCTGGTTCCGTGGTGGCTGAAGTTTTTGCGGTGGATATTGACACAGGAATGAACGCAGAACTGAAGTATACCATAGTGAGTGGGAACAACAAAGGATTATTTCGGATCGATCCAGTAACAGGCAACATTACTCTGGAAGAGAAACCAGCACCCAGTGATGTGGGCCTGCACCGCTTGGTGGTCAACATAAGTGACTTGGGGTACCCTAAGTCTTTGCACACACTCGTGCTTGTGTTTCTTTATGTGAACGACACCGCCGGGAACACGTCATACATCTACGACTTGATCCGCAGGACTATGGAGACCCCTCTGGACAGGAACATAGGAGACAGTAGCCAACCCTATCAGAACGAGGACTATCTCACCATTATGATTGCCATCGTGGCTGGGGCCATGGTGGTGATAGTCGTGATCTTCGTCACCGTTCTGGTGCGCTGTCGCCATGCATCAAGGTTCAAAGCAGCTCAGAGGAGCAAGCAAGGTGCCGAGTGGATGTCTCCAAACCAGGAGAACAAGCAAAACAAGAAAAAGAAAAGGAAGAAAAGGAAGTCGCCCAAGAGCTCTCTGTTGAACTTTGTTACTATCGAAGAGTCCAAACCCGACGATGCAGTTCATGAACCTATCAATGGGACCATAAGCCTGCCAGCCGAGCTGGAGGAGCAGAGCATAGGAAGATTTGACTGGGGCCCAGCACCTCCGACCACCTTCAAGCCTAACAGCCCCGATCTGGCCAAGCACTACAAATCTGCCTCTCCACAGCCTGCTTTCCATCTCAAACCAGACACTCCAGTTTCCGTGAAAAAGCACCATGTGATTCAGGAGCTCCCTCTGGACAACACCTTTGTCGGGGGCTGTGACACGCTTTCCAAACGCTCTTCCACTAGTTCAGATCACTTCAGTGCCTCAGAGTGCAGTTCCCAAGGAGGCTTCAAGACAAAGGGCCCCTTACACACCAGACAGGTAAACGAGCACTTTTACTGGTCTATAAGTACTGCATACAAGTGCCCAGTCAACCAGTATTAACGTGCCAGTGTGTCTATTGTTTTGGTCTAACTTTAGCTGAGTTATGAAGAGGAAAAAAAAAAAAACTTGACCCCTTTTCTATTCCTCTGGGACTCAGTCAAGAATTTTTAGCACAGCTTTGAAAATTCTCAGTTCTGAGAATGATTTAACCTCCCAGTTTCCTTCAAATGGCAAAAGATGAAAAGAGGAAATGATTCCAAAATGTCCCCAGATCATGTTTGCTGAGGAAGAAAACCCACTCTGATAGGCCAAATTCTGTTCTTGGGCTTTCCAAATTGCCTGCTTCAAGATTTCCACCTTACCTTTTGGTCCAAAAAGTCCCCTTCAAATGTCAAGTTTGCATGACCTTTGAAGGGCTGACACCAATTGTGGTGAAGCTGTGGTTGCTAAAGGGGTTAATTTTTTTTACACTGCAAACAAGAGAGTAGAATATAAAATGAACATCAGCTGTGAAGCACATGATTGTTGATAGATTGCAACTAAGCCATATAGGAAGTCTTGTCTTTTGATTTCATGTGATTTTGTTGTAGTATAGCAAATTGGGTTTTTATTAAAAAGGTTTTCATTGTCCAGAATGGCCAAATACAAAAAAAAAGAAAAGAAAAAAAAGGAATGCTTTCTCCTAATATAACTAATTCCTCGAGAAAAGAATGAATCCATTGTAAATATTCACTCATCTTAGTAATGCATAAGTGATCTGTCATAACTCATTTTAAACTGTGAAATATGCCATATGAAGAGGGATTAAGAGACTGAGAAACTCATATTTCAACCAAATCCAGAATTAGTTTTTCTTAGGTCTAATAATTCCTTGTTAATAAAGATTTAAACGAAGCGCTGTCTAATTTATTTCACTGGTGCTTGTCTTTTGCCACAAAATCTGAATGTCGATAATAGCCTGTAGATGGCACTAGGGTATCATGTCGCTTGTGCTGGCCATGTGCCAATCCTGCAGCAAGAAGGTGGAGGGAAGGATCAAACTGGTACAGTTCAGCCAAAGATACCTTTTACTTAATGATAGTTCCTTTGGAGCAACTATCATGTAAGATCATTTGCTTGCTCTTTTTTGAGTAGCTCTAACCACACCAACTTTCTAGGATTTTGTAATCCATGTTTTATGACTGTTGGTTATGGAGTCTATTGCTGCTGATGGCCCATGCATACTGGCTAAAATTCAGGAACATACAGACTTCAGAAAATCAAGTAAAACATCATTTGTTCACAGAATTATCTCAGTCTTCAGGAGTCTTTGGGAAATCAAGAGCTTTTTTTTTGTAATGTTGTGGTGGACTAAGGTGACCTGAGAAAACTGTTTCCTCCTTTCCATTTAAGTAGTTGTTACAGGACCACTTTATGATTTCATAGCAATGGGTTTTTTGTAGAAATAATTTTAGCAATGAATCACAGATAGTTATAGCATATTAATTAGGTTGCCTGTGATTATGAAAGCAAAATTTCCCTATATGTAGCTTTAAAAAGACATGATTAGAACTAAAAACAGGATGAAATGTCACAAAATGACTAAATCAGTTTTGAAATCCAATCAGATTCTATGGGGTTAAAAGATGTAAGTCAAAGTCAGAGGACAAGCTAGTTTCATGCTGAATTTATTGGCATTGAAAAGGAGGATGGTGTATTAAAGTTTGGAAATTGTTCATTCTTCACAGAGATTTTTAAAAATTGTTATATAGTTTAGTGTTATATCAGAAACAGTGGATGAAACTGAATGGATTTTATTAAAAAGTTGCTATTTTAATGAAAAAGAAGAGAAAAAGGAGAAAAAAGATTTAATCACTTAAGTCTTGAAGGTTGTGCACCTACACCTGTGGCATTAGGTGATTTGCATCATACCTTCAGGAAACCAGCATGATTCAAAACTTTTCACAGAAGATATTCATTTATTTCTAGAGGAAATTATTGACACAATTCACACACCATCTTTTCATCTAAAGGTAAATGGGCAATAGTGCTAAGGTACCGTCCATGTTCCTAACTTTTTCCCAGTCACTGAGCTTGCATAGAATATAGTGACAAAAATGTGTGCAGTTCAGCAAAACTTGCTTGTTGAGTTTAGTTTGTCATAAAGATATTTCTTCATATGATTTAACCTTGCAAATAGGATGCTGAACGATTATCTAACTAGAACTGCTGTGCATTTCATACATCTTTTCTGACCAGGTGGCACTTTGCAGTTCTTTTATGAGGATTCTGAGGTTCAAATGTAGCTATAAATCTTCTATCGTGGTAAGAAAAAAATTCACTGAAATGGCATTACTTACACCTTTTAGAAGCCTTGCTTAAAAAAAATGAGTGATACTGGGGAAAAGAAATACTGAGACTAGTAGAGAGGTAATGATGATGCACAGAGATATAGATACAGTTTTAGGAAGTAGACGCCTCCTTCCTGTGAATAAAAGACATAAATTACAGCAACTCCTTAAAATTCATATTCACTCAGCAGATATCTATCTAAACAGTTTTAGCTAAACCAAGTAACGTTCTTTTTTCTTGTTTAGCTCCTTCATTTCAGCTGGCGATTATTACACAAAAGTTTACAACTTTGAAAAAGGGAAGTCAGTCAAATAAACCTCTAAATGGATACTTAAACTGTTTACCTATTTGGTAAGGTCGGATGGATTGCCATGAACAGGACCTCATTTAGCATCATGATGGTAGTCCAAATGTGAAATCTGAATAATAGACTACCAGGCATAAATATCACTACTTTGTAATGTCTACTAGGAATATAATGTTTGATTTTAAAATTGTGGGTTGGTCTATTGTACAGTGAGTGATTCCTAGTTTGCCTGACTTCTTGGTCCCTTCCCCTTGGATTAACACGCAAAGTAATCGCAAGAAAATTATAAACTATATCCTCCATTCACCCTAATCTTATTGAGCTTTCATTTTCTTGAGTACCACAAATCTATTGCTGAACCTTCCATTATATTGTTTTGCAAAGTTTTGAAAGTGCCCTTTGCAGTCACAGATTGAAAATTTGCATTTTAAAGGAAAATATTATGTCTTGGTATTTGGTAATTGAGATAAAAAAAATCAAAAGTTCACAGCTACAAGGTGAAGAGGTATCAATATAATAAATCCTGATTGAGATTTACAGGATAAAGTTCTAAGTCTAAAAGCATATGAGAAGTATTGGAATAACTGAATTTAACATAATTTCCCACATTGCAGGGTGTTTCACAATCACCTAGAATGCTGCTTAAAACATAGTTTGGGGATCCATCCTCAGAGGTCTGATGTGTACCACTGAGTTTGGCCTGGAAATTTACACTGTTAACAATTTCGTAGGTGATAATTGATTCTGTTAGTCTAAGGCTCATATACTTTGAAAGCAGCATCACATTGGAGCAAAAAGTACCAACTGCTCTCCCTTCCATTTTATATCCAGCAGACCTGTTTTTGCACCGCTCAACTTTAGGCCCATTTATTGACAGCTGTTTTATTGTAGCTGGAGGCTTTACAGTAAGCTGTTTATTGCTGTTTCCCAACTTGGTTGACAGCATTTGGGGAATTAATTTTCTTGGTCCCAGTGTGCTTTTTTTTTCAGCAGGAGGGAGGTAACAAATGAAATTGTTAACAAAAAGAGTGATCTATTTACATTTGACAAGTTCTTCAAGCAATAGAATTTGGTTCTGGATAGACAGCCATGTTTAATTTCTAAATGAAATGCTCATTTTAAAGGTTAAACATTCTGACTAAGTTTTTGCACCTGAAGTATTTGCTATTTGCTCATAGGCACATTTTTGTATAAATAGAAACATTTATACATTGAAATGTATGTATGCATGCTATATTCAAGTGTGCATGTGAGCTTTTAGAGTTGTAAAGGGAATTGCTTGAATTCCAAATTATTAAGAGACACCATATTACATTTATGATTACTTTTCATTCTTTAGTAATCCACTACAACCACAGCTGAAATGTTATTATATCATGTGGAATGCAGGAAGAAAAAGGTATTCAAAAGTGAAGAGAGCAAGTAGTATCTAAGGCAAAGACAACCTTAGTTTAGACAGTGGTGAGTGCTTTTAAGTGAAACATCATGAAAAATTTCTTCACCGAATGCAAATATTTTAATAATTTTATAATTGTGATTTTTACTCCTGCATCTCCTTTGCTAAATCCCTTAAGGCTATTAAATCAGTTTTCATATTTAGAAGGTAAAAATATTCCCTTAAAAATTGACTCATGTTTTCAAAGACAAGATGGCCTGATCGTTCAAACTAGCTATCTTTTCCCTTGGATTTTTGACAGGGGTGGTAGATTTTTCTTTCTTTGCCAAGAAATAAAGTTGAATCTTTTGTGGACCTCATTCCTAATAACAAAAAGGAAAATGGAATCTAAATATTGCCCTATATTAAAGACCAATTTATCCTGATTATCAAACATGTATTAGCATGCAGAGAATTTCTGTTGTTTAAAAATGTCATATTTTCTAAATGTAATATAATTGTAAATATTGAAGCAGTGTGCTTTCATATTCACCTTACTTCAGACAAGTCATATTCATCATGTAGACAGAATATGCTTTGTCATCAATAAAATCACCTTACAGAGATGTTGATATTATTCAGTAGGGAAGTCCTTGTCCAGCAAGTACAATGCCATGTTTTCAATCTCTGACATTATGAAAGAAATTAAATGTGGAAATTTGGTATTTATGACAATGTGCTCTTGGATATAATATGCTATGATACATGAAGATTCTTTCTTTATCCTAACTTATTTGGTCAGAATTCCAAAATTAAAATGTAAGACAGACAAATAGAGCTGTGTCAGTCCACAAGTTCCATCCAAAAGCATCAGCATCATAGTTGTGTGACATGAATTGACATTTCTTAGCTTGACTTTGCTGGACATGATCAGTATGTGTACAGTTATGACAAAATAGGTAATCAAACCAAATCTAGGGGAGCATTTACTGCTTTTGCTTAAAATGCTTCAGTTGAAGCTTTTTTCCATGTACTCTTGATATATTTGTGAGTAAAATCCCTTTTAAAGCCGCAAGTTAGTGTCTATAAAATATTAGCAAGCAAGTAAATATCTTGCATATTCAGCTCAGTTGGAAGGTAAGAATTGTGTCATATGGATTTTAAAATTTGTATTATCTTGAAACCAACTTTCTATTTGACAATCTTTTAGAATTCTTTCATATGATATCCAAAAAACCAAGTTTGCTGATTTTGAACAGTAATTATAGAACAAGAGTTAGTGAAATCTGGAATTGAGTCAGGAAAGAGAGATTACTCAGAAGTTTCATAAGACAAAGTAGTCAGATTTTCTAGGTAGTAAAGCGAATGTCTTGAGGAATTTTCAAATGGAGACAATGCCCAAATTTTTATCACATTATGAAAGTAAGTACAAATTTAATGTAGAAATACAATCTCTTATATATATAAGGAAATGTATTCTTCTGCTTAAGTTTTCATCACTTGTTATTTCAGAAAAATGCTAAGTCTATCAAACATTTCATTTGGAAAGGAACACATGCTTTTTGCCTTTGTTTGTTACAAATTATTGTCCTGTCAATCATCAGAAATATAGAAACTGAAAGACATATTAATATGATTGACATTTTGTTTTAGATATATGTTCTCTTTTCCCTGAGCCAAGATTCATTAAAATTTTGAAATTCCTATATACATAAAGCAACATGATTTTTTTAATAATATCAAGTAGTGGTAGAAATAAAGTGGAAAAAATGATATTTAATTTCCTATTCTTATATTTTGTCCTAAAAGTAGTGTGTCACCTGTAGATAAAAATAGTGGAGAATTAGCAGAATTTTCTGAGCAATATCTGGCTTAGAGGAAACCGGAATTCAAAGTCATTCATTAAAGATATATTTTTACATATGTATTCAAGAATACAAGAAATATGAACGTATTGCATGAAATATGTATTCAAGAAATATGAATGTATTGTATGATCATTACTTGTGGTTTATTTACAGTACATTAGCACATATTACTTTCAAAATGATAGACTTTGAATCACTATTACTGAGAGCAAAAAGATGTAGACCCACACAAGATCATTAAAACATATTTGAATGGCTCTTTCTACTCATCATATGCTAATTATTTCAATATTCAGGGTAAAAGGTATATGATACTTATCTTTTCTTGACCACACTCTGTTTCACCCAATTTTGCCCTCTATAGTAATTTATATCCTTCTAAGTATATATAGACTACATCAAAGAGAGGGAATTTGGTTAATTTCATCATGCTTGTATAGATTCTTGCATTTGATATTCATCAACAGATCTTTCTGATTATCTTTGCATTTAAGTGTCACACTCTTTTGCTAATGTCCTAATTTGAGTTTTTTTCAATCTGTAAGCAGTTGCTTAAAAAAACTGTCTAATCCCCTTTAGAATATTGAGGATTGAATGGGTTGTAGAGGCGGTGGTTCTTTAAACTTCTACTGTAAATAATATGAAGATGTATGATTGACTTGGTATTAGCACATATCTATCCTCCTGCTAGTTACTTTGCCTCATTGTGAATATATGAGGGGGGGATGAGTAGGGGAGTTTTCCTAATCATCAGTTTTAATCCAGAGAATATTTATCTTCATGGGAAATAAGTATGCTTGTGAAAGAATTTGAGGACTCACCTTGAAATGAATCCCATCACAGACAGTGAAGCTCAGGCACATTTTGTGTAGTTCTGTATGAACACAGTGAACCCTTCATGAGCTCTTAGATTGCAGGAAATCAGTGATGAAAATTAAGTGAGGTTTTTAAGACTTGCAAAGTAGAGAGCTTTGTATAATGCTGGTATTGCAGATGTCTATTAAATAGGACGTAAAATCTTTGTAATACAGCTAGCTAGCACATTTCAGTCCACATTAGAGTGATTTATAGCCTGAGGAATTAGGCTTGCCCATTTTTTCAAATGCAGAAACATTGGATTGATCCAAATGTGTACAACTCTGAATCATATGCCTTGGAATGGACCAATTTGCTCTTTGATGACTCTGATTATGAAGGATAGGTGACTCAGGGATAGTGGTACTTTCTACAAGTGGCTCTGATGTCTGTGATCTGGAGAAGAAACTTTCAGTTGTGCATGCAGGACTCTTCTTTGAACATATACCTGATGAAAGCCCTAGATGTCTGTGAGAATGTACAACATTGCCATAATGAAGAGGGCTGAGAACTGAGAATTTTTATCCTCATGGGACCTGCTATTGAATCATTCTTCAATCTATTTTTAGAATTTCCTTTTGCTGCATTTGTAAATAGTGTATATTTGTAGCACAGATTTTCATTCCAGATATAGGTGGCTTTCCTTATGCTTACCTTCCTGGCACTGCTAAGTAAATGCCGTGCAGTTCTTTCTTGCTCCATACCGGTGGACTAGTCCTGTGATCTGTAGATTGATGGAAATAGCAAGGCATATTTAAAGACTATTTCACAAATTCTATTTTTCTCCTATAAGGGGAAAATATATGTAATCCTTGTGTTACCTGAAACATATGTAGTGGGTGCAAACCACATTAGCTGTCCGTGCTCTTCGTTGAGAACTGATTTGGAAAGTAAAGATCTAGCTTTTTTACTTTATGCAATTGAGAGTTTTACATTCTTTGTTGTTTTCTTTCTCTTATTAGACAAATCTCAATAAGAAGGATAAAGGGAGCACAGGGAATTATGTAAAGAACTTGTGTCTTTTAAAGGAAGAAAATTCTCTGTCTACAGTAGTTCCATAGTAGATATTCTCTGAGAAAAAAATGCTCTCTCTGTTTTGGATTCATAAGCTCTAACCAATCTGTGCCTCTGTGTGATAACAGCTGCATGCCGAGGGCTTTCAAACACTTAGTTCCAAAGAATCCTGCAGGAAACTTTGGAGAAGGTGCAAGTGACAAATGGAGACAAAATGGAATGAGTACCGAGTTGTGAGTTGGTGCCCTCCTGGGCCATACATTCATGTCATTGAACTGATTTTCACTTTGGAAGTTTTGAATCTCAATACCTTTCCTCTGTGTAGCTGTGAACACCTCAGTGTTGACAAGTTTTCAGTTCTCTATTTCTTTTAGACAAAGTACGCTGCATTCACACTTAATATTTCTCTGACTTCTTAGATTCTAAGTTTTTAAATTGATGTAAGCTCTGTAGATCTTACCATTAAAAGCATATATCTATATTGAGAATATGCACCAACTTATATACACATATTTGGCTTGAGATCTTGGAAGTGTCAATCGAATTTCACAACAAAGTCTTTCTTCTTAGAAATAGCAAACAAATCTCTATTTATTCTGAACTACTACTTTCAGATAATGTTTTTCCTTTCTTCCTTTTCAAAGTCAGCTTTTCTTGTTGATGCCCTTTCCAAAGTTAAGGAATCATAGCAGATTTGTGTAGACCTGTATTTATTACTTTGCAAGCCAACATACTCAAATTTCTTACACAAAAAGTTGAAGAGTTTACTTGAAAATAGAGCCATAATTTTTTGATGTCAAAGGAGAAATTAGTATAAAAATTAAATTACAATATTGTAAAACCAGACACGACCTTTATGTTATTTTAGCATGACACAAGCTCATTTTTCTTCTTGGTCTTGATGGCATGATCTTCTGCCAAAGTAGTAGTAGCAAAATATGTTGAGTCATTGATTTTTTTAAACATGGTAATAATTAAGCAAGGGCATTTTGACACCTAAAGTCTCTATTTTAGACAATTAAATTCTTCTTAGCTAAGGGTTATTGACTTCTGCTTGGTTCTGGGAGCTGAGCTCCTCAGGGCTTAAAGTATTCCTGCAGGACCATCTGTTACTGGCAGGGCCTTGAATTCTCCGCAGCTGACGAGGGTCAACCCCAGCAAATCATCAGCATTGTGCAAGGCATGGACCCGGTTCCAATCTCCAACGGCAGCTCAGACAGGCCACACTCTGATGCGGGATTATTTATAGAGTAGTTAAGGAGAACAGAAGAGAATTTCTCAAAAGTGAAAATATGTCTTACTTATTTTTGTATTTCCTTCGCTGAACTTTCGACTGGGATGAAAAAGAGTGAATATAAGTAGAAGTTTTGTAAGTGATGGTGCAGTCTGAGAGATCTGCTCATATAGTAGTTAAACTTTATAATTGTGTAACATTTCCCCTAATTTAATCTCTATAAAAGTCACATAAAACACAATCATCGTTATTCAAAATTTATCACTTAGACCTGTGTTTTCCACTATTTTTCATTTCTTGTTGACAACTATATCTGCCCATTTTACAGTGCTCTTCATATCAAAATAAAATGGGGAAGGGAGGGTTAGCTATATAAAAACCACATCAGCATCCTTCTCTGCTCAGTCCCTGCACCTGTGTAGACACTCCAGAGTGCTTTCTTTTTCCCATCGCTGTGAGAGAAATACCTGAAAAAATCAGCTTTAAGAAGAAAGGAAGGAAAGGTTGATTTGGACTTATGGTTAGCCATGACAGCCAAGAATGTGAGGCATCTGATCACATTTCTTCAAACGAGGGTGAGAGAGAGAGAGAGAGAGAGAGAGAGAGAGAGAGAGAGAGAGAGAAAGAGAGAGAAAGAGAGAGAGAGAGAGAGAGAGAGAGAGAGAGAGAGAGAGAATTCTTTCTTTTTTATACAGTCTGAGATTTCAGCCTATAGAATGGAGCCACTTATACTTAGCATGGGGCTTTATTTCTAAATTAACCTAATCTAGAAGTACTATTAGCAGTTTGGCTTCTAGTTGATTTTAGAATCTATCAAATTGACAGTACTAAACATGATAGCATCTATAATTTGACTAAGATTATTAAGTGATTCCATCTAAACTTTTTGATGTATATTTTTATTGTTATGTGTTTGAGAGAAATACGTATTTTAAAAACAAAACAGTCATCACATAGAAGTTCTCTTAATAGATTTTTTTAAATACCCAAACAGTGCACTGTAATCCAGCATATATTCTATTAAAAGAAACAAAACAATTGAATAGTGATTATTGAAGGATTTAGCTACTATATTAATTTTGAAAGATCAATTTGGTGTGTAATAGAACTCAAAGGTGTCTCACATTTTCAAAATTTAAATGTGCCATTGAGATTATTTGGTCTGTTTAATTCATTTTCCAGCTGAGAAAGGAGACTACAGGAAATGATTAGATATTTTGACTAAAGAAATATATTGGTGAAATATTAAATAAAAATGTGGTACTGATCAGCAGTCCACCTAGATAGATGGCATCTTGATTCCCTTGTCTGTATCACTGACATAATCATGCCTGATTCATAAGTCCATCATGAACTCTGGTGAGCAGTTTCAAAGTACATCTGTGTGGTATACAGGCATGTCAAAAGCGTTGCCCACCCAGGACATCAGCTGTCCCCACAGAGGGGGCCACCGCCAATGAATAAATACATTTTCACTTTTGCTTTTTTCTTAAATTTGACTTTCAGCTTTTCATAATCATGGCATCTGTATGCATCATTTATTATTATTAAGTGCTGTTTTTTTCTGCTTATTGCAGTTCTGAGTAGCCGATATGTGTAACATCTGTACAAAACACGAAGGGGGCTTTATATAGAGCTCTTACATCCCAATGCTTCACATGACTTTATCATTTAGTTTATAATATTTTGCCTATTTCAGTTCTTCTAAAATTACTCTATTCCATGTAATATTTATTATCAATCTAGTTCCTTGACGGTTGCTCCTAGGAGCTGCATGCATCTGGGGATTTTTACCTCATACACCATTCCTATTACAAAACAACATATAAGAGCAAATCTGCTGTACAGTCAGTACTTAACACAGCTGGAGTCATTTGAAACCTGCTGATTCTCACTTCCAATTATTCCAGAGACCAGAGAGCATCACTGTTGAAGTAATGGCATTCACTGTGTAATCAAACTAGCTAAAATGCCTTGGAGCATATGGATCATATTTCTGGAATTTATTAAATTCATGCCAGAAGCATAATATCCAACAATTTTTGCTGCTTTCTCACCCCCCCATTTTAAAATGATATATTCTAATTCAAAAGCAACTTTTCAATGTCCAGATATACAACTTTATATTGTGTGAGTACATGGATGATAAAAACATTAATAAGATCCAGCAAATAAAAATAAAAACAAGAGGACTTTACCTGGAAAATACCGTGTCTTAATATCCTGGGGCAAAAATCATTTCCTTCTGCTAGAATAGCTGAAACCATCAAGATAAAATTGCTGATTTGAACCTGAAGCAGAGCACAGTGGAGATTTGTAACTAATTCAATTAACTTTATCAATCCAATAAGAAGTCAATGCAGTCAAGTTTCAATTGGCTTTTGTGTCTTAGATTGCAAAAAATAAATTTTAACATCTTATTGACTTTCTTCACTCCCAGTGCATTTCAATTGGTTTTGGAATGCCCTTTTGGTTTAATCCTGACTTCTTGTAAGACAATGCCACAGACAACTCTTCGGAACAAAAGAAACCGATAAGAATATTTATTCTTTGTGTTCGGAAAACATGTGTATATGTTATTCAAGCACATGTATCATGCCAAATCAGCATAACTTGTTTTTCGACTTCTTGTTTTACATTAACGTGAGTTTTTATAGTATGGAATACTTAACTGAGGAGAAACAGAGCTTTGGTGCTATATTAGGTACCAGATCTGATAAAGTTTTTAGTCTATAATACACTATATCAAGTATGTTCTATAACCTGTACTCAGTGCTGTGAAATGGACAAATTGTGAATACATTCAGTCAAAATGCACATGTTGAACACATTATAATGACAAACAAAATAGGATTTAAGGATTTGAACTTCTTGATCTGTTTGAAATAATATTCTTAGAGAATTCTGCATATAAAAATATGTGCATATATACATATATGCATATAGCATACATTTTACTGTATAATGTATATAGCACTATATATGCTTCTTGTGTATGACCAAATTAAAATTCTGTTTATTAAAATTAGGTTGTCTATTTTGCTAATGTCTTCTAATAGTTTTCGTATTTGAGATGTCCAGTAATTCTTTAAATTCCAGTTTAAAGAACGACCGAACGTATACTCTATGAAGATACTGTGCTAAGTGCACATTCATCTGTGAATAGAGTCTCTTTTTGTTCACTAAGCAATGCGAATAATTTTTTTCTGAGCCCTGTGTATTTACTTGAATATAAGTCTGACAACCAGACAATTTTCAGCCTTACCACTTGAGCAGTGAATTACCTTATTTTTTCCTTAATGGATATCAAAACATTCCAAATTTATGCCCTAATTTTTAAATATGCAAATTTAAAATAGTCAGATATGGAATTATGAAGTTTTATGCTGACAAAGACAAACTCTGTGATTCTATATGTATAATATATAGTATATTATACATAGCACAAGCAAATTAGTCATTTTTACTCTATTCATAGTTATGTAACACACATGTAAAATGGCAGTTATGATCTAAAATGCTGTGTATCAATGATACTTTTTGATTAATGACTTTGATCTAGCTTAAAATACTACAGTATATTTTAAGTCTGATGATATCTTTGCCACTTTACTTAATCAAAAATTAGTTCTCTCTGGGCATTAATTCAATGGCATCATTTTCATGAAATATACTTTTAAAGTCTCTGACTCTCTCATTTTTTAAACTAATCTAGGAAACTGCTCTTTCAGTGGAATAATTAAATTCTAAGATCAATTACTCTAATTACAAAAATAATGTTTAGATTTATTTAATGGTTAATATAGAAAAATAGTACATTTTCAATCTTAAAAACTTTACTTCTATAGGTATGGGATTCATAAAATATAGTTGAATAAAAAGCTTCATGTATTTTAATAAGCTACATTAGCCTATCTTCTCCCATATTAAAAGTGACTTGTAAAACATTGGAGATTAATGAAGTCAAAATAGACAATGGTTCTAAAAATGAAATGCAATGTGATAGCATCTGCTTGAAAGGGGATACTTCAAGTCATGATACTCTGAAGAATATATCAGCCTTTATCCTTGGAAGAAGCATACGTTTAACATAGACAGGGAATGTAGACATTAAACTTTGGCTTGAGTACATGTTTGGTTTAATTGGCTTTTTCCACCAGATGGTTGGGATTCTGGCAAGTCCATTTTCCTATGAATATTTATAACAATATTTCAGGAAATCAGTGCAATGACATGAATGTTGAAAGTGGAGACCTTCATTATATGTTTTTTTTTAATTGAAAATCTTCAGACACTGAAAATTCCACTAAAAATGTACAATTAGATTTTATAGTTTTGGTAAGAAAGACTATGTTATTTTAACTCATTCATTTCTAAGATGCTTGCATATGGATGGGTGTTTATCTAAGCAAGCTATTCTAAAATTCCAATGTCATTTCAATGAAAACCTTCCTTTATGAAAAAATACATGCAGTGTCCCACCTGTACATTCTTCTGCAAGGGTATTTTGAAAGAAACTCCTTCACTGCCAGAAGATGTACTATTTTAATTGCAATTAGACTTCTGTGATAACCACCAAGCTGGTGCCTAACTCTAAAAGGATCTTTCCAACTGTTCTGTGGCTGCTTAGGCAACTATCACCAAGTAATTACTATAATTAAATGAACTGAAAAACTGAAACCTGCTAAAATATGTAGAGCTCAGGAATAAAATGTGAAATGCACTTGTTAATTAAATACATTAATTGAAATATAAGCATATTTTTGGAAAAAATAAATAAATTGACATGAGCAAAAAATATAAAATATGTAGCCAAAGTTCCAATAACATGAAAATATTGGCATTTTTGTGATGCCATTTGAAACCAAGCAACAAGATACTGCTTAGTAAGAGGTGTGTTTAGACAGAGATCATATAAGTGTTACCTTGTTTGTAGTAACCAGTTTCTACAGATAACAGTTTCTATCAACATGTGTCCATTGCTCTATTGCTCACAGTAACACCTAATTTATTATTTTTCTATAGTTTCTATTATTTCTTTTTAATCCTTTTTAATAAGTGATTATGAAATTCATTGGCAAAAAACATGATAATTGTTTTAAATCATTCTTTAATTTTTTATGCTTTTAAAACTTTGCTATGCATTCCTTTCTCATCTGAGGCTGCAATAATGTCTGTTTATAACAACTTTCACTTTGTTAAATCTGAACTGAGTAGCATGACAATTTGGCTTTCTCCTCTGAAAATGAGATGGCTCAGAAATATCTTCTATTATTGAAAATAGAACTGCTACTTTTGTGAATCATACAGGGTTTTCCTCTCCTTGGAAGTCTTCCTCTTGACACCCAACATTGTCCATATGGACTACTTCTGTCATCATTCGCTGTACCTTTGAAATCAATGTTAACAGGACTCATGAAAAGCTATTGCAAAGTAAGTCTCACGGTGTTTCATCTTCTGATGGAAATGAGATATTGCTATCCACTGGAGGGTGTCCTCTCCTGTCACTTTATCAACAGCTGTTGATCCCAGGCAATTGCCTGCATCTTCTCAGACACCACTGCTTAATTTTTCTTTCTGTTCTAGAAAATCATATTTTTTTTCAAATAAGAAATTACAATACAGGCAACACAGATGAAATGCATTTGACCACAAACACAATAAGACACGAAAGTTAGATAGGTGGAAGCCTGGCTGGGAAGAAGTTTTGCAGGGTGAAGGGAGGAGAATGGCCTTGGGAAGGAAGGAAAAAATGATAAAAATTTGTTTCATTCATGTTTGAAACTTTCAAAAATAGAAATAAACTTTCAAAAATAGGTCAAAAGATTAAAGAAATTATAAAACAAAACTGCAAGCTAGGAATGTGGTTCAAGTTTCCACACCAGCACTGTCAAACACACACACACACACACCACGCCCTACGAAAATCTCAAGTAGACAAGGATAATGAATAAGAACGATGGAGCTGCCATTTTCTATAAGTACATTCCTTGATATTCCATTTAATTTTTCCAACTAAATGTTCTTATATTCCAACACTTAGTTTGGTGTAGTGTATAAATATAACAGGATTATAAGTGGAGACAATTTGATGATGAGGGTAGCTGCTAGTAAGTTATTTGGAAAACTAACTATATCATGTAATGATCATTTATATATTTGTCAGACTGTCCTTTCAAAGACAGCACAGAATGAAATTATAAATAAAATTATAATATTAGAATTGCAATTTGATTGATGAAATTAAAATTATGGTTAATATTAAAAACCTAAAGAAAAATTAATTGGTATAGCCTTTGCAAATCTACCTCATGAAGAAACGAGTGAATCAAGTGACGTGGAATTAATTAGTACTTCATTTTGCCATAAAATAATATTACACATTCTGTTCACAATGA
This sequence comes from Typhlomys cinereus, assembly GCA_023101885.1. Taxonomy (NCBI): domain Eukaryota; kingdom Metazoa; phylum Chordata; class Mammalia; order Rodentia; family Platacanthomyidae; genus Typhlomys; species Typhlomys cinereus. The sequence continues at coordinate 9,257,017 of JALPQD010000019.1, forward strand.
AGCAGTAACATGTACCATTGGGATGACACTGAAACTTGAATATCTTCTTAGGAATCCTTCATGGTTCTAACGTGTCTATGATTTTGCAATCTCTCAGTTGGCTTGCATCTACCATTACATTGTGTCTTTTCCTCTTAACAAAAAAGAAAAAAGAAAAAAGCTCAATTATTTTGATGACAAGTGATTATTTCCCCTTCAGGGATAATGTTTTTAGGAGTCACAGTATAAGTTGAAGTTGCACAAATTTGGAAGACATACTTTGAGAAATATCACATAATGACCATAAGACACTTTTAGAAACCATCCTATGTGTCTCTTTTGATATTTGTATCTTAAATGTATAGCATTAAAGATGCTTAACTTAAATGTTCCAGACATTTCCACTTTGAACACAAAATAAAATTATGGCAGGCAAATCAATCAAGAAATTGTAAACTCATGGGAAAAGATGGTTTTACTTATGGTGGATTTCTTCATTCATGTCAAGGAAATAATTCAGATATACAGTGCTGAAATGAGGCATTTTGAGTCTTTCTTTTAGGTCTCTTTCAATACATCATATTTGTTTAACTTTCAGGAGGCAACAGAAGAATACAATGTCTTTCAGGACAGAATATTAGTACTACCCAAACTGAGAAGCAGTTATTTATAACAATATTGAGAGATGAAAGACACATGACACTCATCTAATCTGAAACTTTATTTAAGGTGACATTTAAATAAACTTGGCTTAGAAATTATGAGTACTTTCTTGTCCGCAAATAATAAGAGATGAGGGTGTCAGTGTTCTCTTCACAGGGTGGCAGTAAACAGGTGCTGATAGAAATGCAAGTTTTATATTCATGACTTTGTCATTGCCTATTGCTGTACATTGCCCTCTTTCTTATCTCATCTTAGATCTCTATCCTGATAAAACCTCTGTCCACATCAACAGCTCTGGTGTGTATCTTTTCATCATATTTAACATCAATAGTAGCCAATTTTTTTCCAACCTTGTGTTGTTCTTCTTAACGATTGTAGTAAATCTCTTCTTAGTAGCAAAGAAAATATGACAAATTTCTTTGCAGGATCAAGAGATTTAGTCAGCACCTGTGATATACATAATCATTTCCAAATTAAATACTTGAGAAAATCCAAGGTTTGGAAGAAAAGTTGTTTGTTTATTCATGAACTACAATTTATCCAAGCTGAAAAGAATAAGATAAATATTAACACTAAATGGCATGTGAATAATATGAGATTACAAGGTTCTATGGACATGATATCCTTTCTAAATCTTCATTCCATAAATACATGGGCACTTAGCTGTTATTGAGAATGAAAATCCCAAATTACTTAGTGCTCCTAGTGAATATGATCATCCATTACAAATATTAAACCAAGAAAAAAAAACATTTAGATTTGGGGGGATTTAGGGCACTATAATTCATTGGGTAGAATGTAAACTGCCTCTGGCAAGGTGATAAGATGGACAGGAAGGATTTAAAATACTGAGTTCAGAAAGAATTTGTTAGCGTGAACCATTCTATGAACAATAAGTGAAATCACAGCTCTGAGATTAAAGCAATCAGTTCCCTGTTGTAGAGATATAGAGATATCACAGGATCTTGGAATTGGGTATAGGTAGACTAATGAACTTGTGTGGACTGCATTTTAAAGTATTTTGCCTATGCAAAAAAAGTTCATTAGGAGTTTGGAACAAAGTATTATTAGACAGCCATACTAGAGACAAAGTAGGTTTCAGAGAGGAAGGGCTAATCTTAATGTCCATATTGGTATCAGTATTATGTTATTGGAATTGAATCTATTATTGAGTACTTTAGCATGATTCTACATTGTCATGGAATTAAAACATTACTTCTATCACTAATGTTATTATCAATAATAATCTGCAATTATTTCAACTGAGGAACAGTTAAATGGTCCAGAGTACTATTCCAGAAAATGAAGAATAATCTCAGATTGCAAATCTAGTTGTCTGACACTAGTAACTATGTTTTAACATGTTAAACAATACTCTGTCACAGAACTTTGTTTTTAAAAAGTAAATTGCAATGAATCCATGAGAGTCAATTTCTCCAAAAGCAAATTCTTTAAATGAAGACAAAAAGATTTTTTCTGAAGTCTAATTTACCTTATTTTTATTTTTTTAATCCACAAACAGGACATAATGATGTAACCATACCTGAGGCAAGAAAGAGGTTTTTCTGTTTACAATGAACATTCATAGAGTGTACATAGTAAGAGAAGTATAGCATTCATATTTTTTAAGCAGTAAGATTGTAGATATTTTCACATTGGATTTTAGCAGTGAATTTAAAGCAATTTGCTCATCTGAAAATAGAGCAGCATTTGTAATTCATGCTTATTTTAAAGTATTCTTCATACCAGGGAAGTGTTGTAGTGGGGGATAAATTTTAATTATTAAAAATACATGTTGTATCTCTACTAGGATTAGAAGAATTCTTTTGTTCTTTCTTTTGTCTTCTTTATACTTCCCATTAAAAAATTTGTTTCCAACCTCTGTTCTGAATACCTAAAGGACATCATCCATCTCAGCACAAATTTGGCAGGTAAGATCAGCTTGGGTCTTCCCTTTCCATAACTGTAATATATTGGGAGAACCTATCTCCATATATATTCAGAAAGATCATGTGATAAGTTGCTTACTACTGTTTATAAATTTTCATTCTTTTCATGGAATGATTTTTTTCTGTTTTTATCCACAACCATAAAAAATTATTCATTTCTTCTCTTCCACATAACTGCTGAATGTCTTCCTTACTTAAAACTTTAAAAAACATGTGTTAAAAAATTGTCAGTCAGGTCTGGAGAAATGGCTCAAGGGTTAAGCCTCTGCCTCACAAGCAAACCTACCTAAATTCAGATCTCATATCCTGGATCCCACATAAAAATGCCAGGTAGAAATAGTTGCAGCCTGAACTTCCAGTTCTAACATCCATAGGAACATACAGTGTCCTCTGATACAAACACACACACACACACACACACACACACACACACTCACTCACACACCACAAAGATAAATAAAATAAAAATATACCTATATAAGAAAATCCCAGGCAGATGAGCCTGCAATACACTCTGTGATCTAGTGAACGTTATTTCAGCAAGATATTCATATTTGTCAATTACAGATTATTATATTAGGTACTTTTTAATAAAGCTTCTATCTGACAATATTACAGTTTAAGTTGAGGTGAATCTGAAGTTCAAAATGAGATTTATAAAAATTACAGATGCACAGTTTTCCCTGTAGCATTTGAATAGCACACTTGGAATAGCACACTCACTTTTTTTCTACTGTTTGGTGTGAATATGAGTCATGTAATCACTTTTTTAATGTGCTCTTACTAAAATCAGAATTCTTTTTCATTGATATGAAATAAAAGTAAGTACTTGCATAAATTGTTTCTCATGGGCAACTTTTAACATGAAATTCCTATGATTTTTCAACCTTGATTTCCTTATATTTGGATGGTAAAGACTCTGTTTTATTTTTTCTCAAACTTACTTTTTTTGTCATTTTGAATTAGAAACTTGTTCTTGATTTTTCTTGCTGAAAGCATTGATAGAAATTTTCACTAATGAAGCATAGTGATTATACTAAGGTAATTTTATGTCAACTGATAGATTTTATACTCAAACTTAGACATAAGAATTTCATCATTACTTTGACCGCTAATAAAAACAAGTTAAATATGCCTGTTCTTTTTTCAGTAAACAAGGGACACAGGTTTTCTTTGGGAAATGTGTTTTCTTTTTAAGAAAGTTTTAAGAATAGGTATGAGCGCTTTCAACTCAGTACTCAGGCAAAGCATTCAATTTATGAAGAATTTTTACCTGTGCAAAGTTTGTTTTGTCTATTGTAGTAATCACAGTTAAAGAGGCATTTCTTTAAAATGGCATTCTTTCTGTCAGAACTCAGTTTTAACTAACCCAGACATAACAACAGTCACATTAAGTAATCCCATTAGGTTTTTCATGCACCATAGGTACTGATTATACTAGGATGGGGTATGAAAATCCATCCTCTTGTGTAGAAATGAATATGGGAATCTAACATGATGCAGTGATTTAGACCCCTAGATTACAATTTTCTTTTATCTTGAGATTTAACATGTAAGGATTTGTGAGAAACCTAAGTTAATTTTGCTCTGACATTGTAAATGTTGGTGATAATTTGTCATGTCATTATGCCTATTGGTTATGACTAAGATTGGCAGAAAGAATCGATCCAAATAGGTATTACAGGAGCCAAATTGAATAGCCGCACCATTGGCAATTACAGCCTTGAGTAGAGAAGAAGCTCGCTAGAATGTACTTTGTTTGCTACCTTCACAATTATAGATTAATACATATCAATTCTAGGCAGTTGAGAAAGGACATGAGAGGATTAATGGAACTGGAAAGCATTAATGGAACTGGAGTGAAGATTTTGTAATGGTTTTCTGTAGTGATGTAGGAAACAAGTTAAATGGTACAGCTTCTAGCCTTTGCACTCTGAATTTCAAGAACACACAGGAAAGGAGAGCTAGAAAAGAATTATGTAACATAACATGATGTAATATTTTTCATCCAGAACATAAATAAATTTTCATAGCTCTCAAAATTGATATAAGTAATGCAATAGTGAATATAGTGTATGATTTTGTTTATCAACATCTAAGCAATTACTTCATAGTCAAAATTAGTTTAGATACAAAAATGAGTATTCACAGATATAATGAAAACACGTATGTTCATCAATTACCTAAGAAGAGATTTTCTCAAAAACTTATAAAATTTTGATAAGGTTGTTTACCTTCGATGTTCTATGTGATGTTTTCCATCTTTTTGTCTTCCCTAAGCTTGTCTATCACAGTAGGTATTATGATGCCATAATTCTATGACCTAAACAAAGCATTCTTTTTTATTCAAATTATTTCTGAACTTTAAAGATGTTCTTCTTTGGAGTTATGTGTTTCTATGTTTGTGCATTAATAAAATGCCTGATCATGGGACATTACATTCTCAAGCTTTTTCACATATTCTTGCATAGGTTCCTGATAAGAGTGTTAATATTTCAATTTTTTTCACAATGTGATTGTTTTGAAATTTCTGTTTCATTAGATAATGTATACCTGTTTTGCTTAATTGCATGTATTCTATTTTTAACTGCAAAATGTATTTGAATAGTGAACAATTATTAGCAAAATTAAGCTCTGGCAATGTTAAATGACTTATTTTGTATTACCTTTACAAATTCACCTCACATAGGTGGTGCCAATGTACTAACTCAAAGTATTTTTTGAAAGTTGTTTTTTAAAAGTCTTTTGGAACAATGATTTTTAAATCCAAATATCAAGACTTTGCAAAACTTAAAATGATTATTTAGAAAAGAGAAAAAATATAAAGTATAAATTAATAATTATGCTCTATTTTAGGTGAATGTGAAGGATACTTCTGATATGTTGGTTGGGATTAAAAAAGTTGTCTACTGTAAGAGGAATCATGATTCTAGCTCTAGATTCAGAAAACACAAAATGATTATTTTAAGGTTTTAAAAAGCATTGCTGAATTTAAAGTATTTATGTGAAAACTTCATATTAAGATCAATAAAATAAAGAATTCAACATATTTTGAACACTTTTATTCAGTTTCCAACATTATAGAGAATGGTCAAGAGATTGGCATATTATAATTCAGAAGGAATGTGTAATATTCACAGCTAAATTAATCATCACTTTGCTACTTTTAAGTCCTAAAGGATAGCCTTAAGTACTAAGTATTTTTGTAGTGCATGGACTGACATACTCTTTGTAAATCCAATGCAACATGAATTGCATTTACTCATTTTATTATCATGGGCATACATCAATATGACCACCTCCCTCCTTACAGAATCAAACACACTGTAAATAAGAATCCAAGTGACATTTCCACTAAATCAGCATATTTCTTGTACTCAGTAGCTGCTCAATAAAGTGAAGGCAGATTTCTTGCAGTAGCTATGTTGACATCTCTTTTTAACTAAAATATAAAGCTTATTATTTGGAGAGATAAAAGTTATGAAATCAGTCAACATAGAATGTCATTTGCTTTCTACATCCCCTCTGTCTATCAGAACACATGCATGTGCTTCATGCTGGGTAGGAAAAGACAAACTGGTGAGTGACAGAGATTGACTGGGTGCTTGCTATGTGAGGCTGCTCCATTCACGTGGTGGGTGATAAGTTTTCACCAGGTGTAGGAGATTTTTATCTTGTCTTGCTTGATTTTAGATATGCTTTTAGATATAGTAATACCCTAATATTTAAAAATATATAAAAATGTGACAATAACTTTTCTTATATTGCTTCTGTGGTCCAGATGTAAAAAAATAACACATGATAATATGTACCTGGTCATTATATTATTGCACTCTGCTATTACCACTCTTTTTTTTGTAGACATAGCTTCTAACTATTTTGTTATTGAATCCACAGAAAGTTTATCTTTTAGATCTTATTGCTCAAGCAACTTTCAGTGTGTGATCAGTTAATGGGCCCTCTGTCCACTTGCCACTTAATTGTGTTTGATTTCTTTTATTCACCATATATTATTTTCTCAAGATTCACATATAAAACACTTATTTTCAATAAAAAAGAAAGAAAAAACTTTCTCATTTATAATCTATTTTACTTTAAAAAACACATTTTTACATATTCCAAGTAAATTGATGTGTATACCTTATATGCTAGAAATGATTAAGTGTGGTTATAAAGTCTAACTTATTGAGCTATACCCTATAAATAGTAGATGTAAAAGACTGGACATCACATCTTCCTACAATACTACTAGTCAAAATTAAATTTACAATACAATGCATTCCATTGCTTCTTTGTGAAAGGAATTCATAAAGCACTTAGTACTTTCTGACACCCAGGCACAAAGAATTTAAAGGAAACTTCCTAATTAAAACTGTTAAGCAGAGATGCTATTTAAAGTAAATGTATTGCAGAGAAAATAGGAAGTTCAGTATAGCAAATTATTTCCATTTTTATTACAAATAAATTTTTATTATGAAAATTTGGGCTCAGTTATCAAATTATATTCTTTAGCAAAATTAAAACAGCAAAACTGAGGCTAAAGTGTGTCATGTGGTTCATACATCATTAAATTGTTTGCTATTGAAAATTAGTAGAAATTTCCACCCTTTGATTTCAGTTGAATCAGAATTTAGTAACCTATAGGGATACATCTTCATATCTATATCTTCTGAACAGTGTTAAACACACAATTAAGACTTGTCCTCATTGAAATGGACCTCTGTTCACCATAATTTGAAATAAATAATAAATATATAAATTATTTTAAAAGTTGTATATCAAAATGTATAACGTTCCATTTTTGGCTATATTTTGTAAAACGTTTTGCTGTAATCGGTGTGATTCTCACATATGTCAAATCAATTATTCAACTATTTATTTACACAGATATATACATAATGTATTTAGAAGCTTATTGCACTCATATAATTGTATATATTGTGGCATCGAAAATCTGTACTTATTCAATTCTTGCTTTGAAAACGTAGTATGTGCATTTCTTTCCAATTATTTTTAATTAATTCTATTAAGGAAAAATCCTTTACTAAATGTACTTTAAAATTCACAATAAAGTTTCCAAAGTTGTTTTGTACAATGTTGAGACTTTGTGTTGAGTTTCTTTGTGAACATTTTATTGAAATTCCTTTGGACATTTAGTAATGAATCCCAGGTCTTGGTTATCTAATCATGAATCCCAAGGATTAAGCCAACTGATACAATGAATAAACATGTGGCTATGTTAGTTAGGAGCAGGTTCATCTTAGTGATAAATCATTCACACATGTGGGATCTTAGCTAAATTCCTAGTTACTCCATATGCCTACTTTTTAGCATTGAATTGTCCAACAATTTACACATTTTACTGAATACTCTAGATTGCAGAGAAACAGTTATGAAGAGAGATGGTAACGTGAGCAAAATATGTGCTGGGCTGTTTCCCTTAATGATCAAGCTTCAGAAATCGAATAAACATTGATGGAAAAAAACATTTATAATGTTTGCCGTGCTATCTAGATCAAAAAAGGATATCTAATATAGATAATATGAAAATATATCTTTGATAAAGTTGACTCATTGAAGAAGAAACTCTCTAATTAGAAAAGTCTCTTATTAAAAAAAGGTTAGAAAAGTCAAGAGTTCTGGCTTAAGAACAAGGCCTATGCCAAGGAGAATCAATACAATATTTAATGCCAACCTATGAAGGTTTCTGGGATACCACCCTAGAACCATTACCACAGACAGGCACAAGTAACTCTGTGCTGCTGCGTAGTGTGCTTATGTGGGCTCTGAGTCTTAAGTTTTGTCTTTCTACAAGAAACATTGTACTAATGTTCCACAGCAAATAAACTTCACCTGGATGGATGGATGTATCCAAAAGGGATAGAGAAGTCATTGACACTCCCAGTGTTTTCCCCTTTGAAAGAGCCAGCTGTTAGACCAGATATGGACACTTTATATCATAAGTGTAAATAAATGTTCCCAAATTGCAAAAATTCATACATTTAAAAACCCTGATATAAACACTTTGTATATATGTATAGCTGGATAGAATATATTTAGATATGTAAGTATAAAAAAATTCATGTACGTATAGTTACATAAAACAAAATGATTGAAAAGTTGGTTCCACTTTATTGTAAAACCCTGTAAATTTTTTCTTGAATTTGATCAATTCTTATGTAATTATATTTTGATACATGAATAAATATAAAATCTATATTGGTTTTATTTAAATAATATATCATCTTTCTCTTTTAAAACTTTTAGTTAATGCTTATTTTTTCAATTATTACCAATAGTTAATATATCATTAAGGTTTACAAGCTGTGGTCTTACATTTTAAATATGGGAGTCATAGGAAAACTGGTGAAGAAAAAAGTTTATAATGGAAGGATGAAGGGGATTAAGTATTTATGGGCAAAAGGGACATAAATTGATTTGTAAAGTCTTAAAAATATAAAGTAATAATACATAAATAAAGATTGCAGTTTCAAGTTTCCACACATTAACCTTTCTATTAAAGTCTTGCTGTGACCTGTGGCCCTCAATAATATGTAAATAATGGGTTATTTGATTTTCAATGCAGCACCTATGCCTTGAAAATATCTGAGTACTTCAAATAAATTTTTTATATTCTTTTCCCCAAACTAGCTAGTTCTTGGAAAAATTAACATTCTTGGAAACTGCTTTCTTCTCATAGTAAGAGCTAAAACCTTGAAACAGTTTTTTTTTTCTTCCCCATTTATAGTACAAAATGGAATTTGCACAGGAAAACAACATTTTGCTATAGGAATTAATGCAGATAATACATTGATGGCATTTCTAGTCAGCACATGCAATCAGTGCTTGAGATAAGCAGCATATAATAGGACAGTTTACATCTGAATTCCTTAGCTAGAAGCATTCCCACCAGTTGTTAACTTTGGTTTATCTTACATTTTGCCCTTTGTCCTTTTCCTGTCCTGAGGTGGCAAAGATCATCCCATAGAGTGACATGATAAAAGAACAATTCATACTTTTTAGTATTTCCAACCTTATTTTCGTCGCTTATCTTACAAATATAAAAAAAATTTACTTATGGTCATATAAAGTTATAAATTCATTTCACATAAAAAGATCTTTGAATCCAATGAAAAATACACTTTCAAGTTCTTTCCCAATCCCCTTGAAAATTCAAGCTGGGATTTAATCTTTGTAGAATCACATGCTCACCTTTAAGTCAACTCTATTTTTTTTTAATCCTTACATTTTAAAACAGAGCTTATACAAGAAATAGAAAAAAAACATGTCTTAAAAATAATGAATCAAAATTAAATGTTTAAAATAGCTTATGGCAAAATTCAGTTTTAAAAACTATTGTCAGCAAAATCATAATAGTAATTACCATTTACACAGATGCACTTTTCTCAAAATGTTTTCATTCTGCCTTTTGTACAACTTTTACTGAATGACAACATTTCAAACTTGATGAATTAGTATTTTTGTTCGTTATATTTTTAGTTCTCTTATTTAGCCAAAATTGATAACACAGAGAGATTTGTCATATGATTCAGGGGTAAAATATTGTGGATGGGAGTTCTAATTAATAAGAAATTAATTTCCCGAGTAGCACTCACTGCCATTTCTTTCCTCGGGATGAATTTCTCCTTTTTCCTCCAATAGTGATTCCTTTTAAGTTTTTGCCTAGTTCAGGTCAGAATTACAGCCACAGAGCCTTCTAGTTATTCTCCAATTAATTCATTTAGCATATTCTTTTCTTCATGTACCTCTGATGTGCCCTGCGATTCAGAATTCTCTGATGAAATTTCAGAAATGTTAATAATATATCCCTAATATGATTGAATTTCACAGTCACACACCACCAAACAGTTCAGTAGAAAGCTGTCACTTCTGTTAACATTCCTGCTAATGTTCTGATTCATCTATTTTACCACTTAATTGATGAACATTTTGTATATTCTACAAAGCACACTTAAAGTACACAACCCCATAGCTATTTTGCAAATTTCCTAGTTGAGCAACTATCACTTTCTTCAGCTTTCTATATTTTACCACCAAGTGAGACTCTCTATGTCCATTAGGTATTGATGTCTTTTCCCATTCCTAGCTCCAGACAATCACTTCTTTAATATCTGCTTCTCAAACAGAATATGCTGGAAGTTTTACCATCAAGAGTTGTGTTATCAATAGTATCTCATTTTTCTTTTCAGTAATCATATGTGTCCTGCTTTCAAATGAACTCACATTTATCTTTAGCTATCATTATGAAGCTGTCATGTATTGTTCTCTTGCCTATGAGGCACGCAGTTATCTTTTCCACAACACACACAGCCTTTTGCTTCATCACTATACTAAGATATTCCATAAAAATAAAGTAAATCACAAGTGACACAACTTTCAACATTCCCTATACTTTAGTCTTTCCATCCTTTGAAATCCATTCTGTAATAGATCAGTTGCTTTTATACATCTCTGAGTACGAAGACACACATTGTAGCAAATATTCTCAAGTTATCCGTGAAACTTTTTGGGCAATGTATGGTTGTGTCTCTAGTCACATCGTCCAGTGGAAATTTTCAGTTTTCTCTGGTCATGTCCTTCCATGAGGATTTCTCAACTGACAAAACTGAACCAGGTTTGAACTGTCCATTAGGTCAGTAATTCCCCTAGACTAGCATCATCCACATTGTTATTGTTATAAAAGATCCACTTGTAACACTGATTTGGTAAAACATCTTTTTACTCCCATTTTGGAAACCATTACTGATATTTGAAACTTACTTTGTTATTAATTCCTTTTTACCTTCAGTAATTCAACATCACCTTCAATTGCAGACCTCTTGTCAAGAATAATACAAAACCACAAAACATTCCAGAGAAAATTAAATAAGGAGAAAAAAATTCCTTATAATTCTCTGAAGAAATTATTATAAACCCTAAGACTCAAAGAATGATAAATTTAACAAAGTAATAGCAAGATTTTTTATGAATGAAAGTCAAAGATGTTTATACTTTAAAGTGATAACATGTTACGCTAAACTTATGTTGTTGTAATTTCCAGATTTTATAAGTTTAACTCTCAATTATAAATTTGTACTATATATTAAAATAATTTCATTTTATAGCAAACGTTAAGCAGTCAATATGAGATAAGAAAGGGGTCAGCACAGAAGATGTTCTATGGAGAGCATTGTCTTTTTGAATTCAAAACTGCCACCATGGAGAAAAAGAGTGATTACAAAGCATATTCTATTCTCATCTCAGGGAGGAATTTTTGCATTTGTTCCATGTTTTAATTAGGAGATCATTGGGTGTCTCATCATCCACTTATATAAGTGTAATAATCAAGTCAGCTTATATCTTAAAAAGCCTAGAGTCATGCTTAATACTTAAACATCAGAGTTTAATAAATAACATTGATAAAGTTCTTTAAGTGAATTTTTAGTGTAAATTTATCCTTAAAAATTTTTGTTTCAAACATTTATAACTAATAGCTATATTTTAATCTTATTTCATGTAGAAAACAAAAACCACAATAACTTACATCCCTAAAATTTTAAAGTTACATTTTTTGTTCTGTGTATGTATAACTTAAATATTAGTGACACTGAAGTTAAATGTTAGTCCTGTTTGTATAATACAATCTGACTTACTGTAATAGTTTAAACTGGTTTCACAGTCATAGAAATATGGACAGAATTAGTAAAAGGTCGTTTCCATGGGGATTTCAAGAAACCTTCAAATTGAAAATTAAAAGAACTTCCTTTGAAGCTTCTGCAATCTTACAACCATAGATATCCCTTTAATTGCTGCTTATAATTAAATTCACTATCCTATCATTAGTCAGAAGTGCTGAAAATGCATATTTCAGGCAATTTTCAGTTACATGAGCTTTTTATACAAGGGTTATTTATTTTAAAATTCATTTCATTTGGGAAAAATCTCTTGGTTTAGGATTTTACGGAAAGATAATTTCAGTGAGATTTATGCTCACTTCTGAACTGTGTGTTCTCCTTTAGGCAAGAATTAAGAGTACACTTTCATTTCTAAACATACTTTCATAATGAATAAAGAAAACAACCTGTAACTGAATGTAAAAATGCCATGTGCATGGTGAAATTGTAAGGGATAGGTGTCAGTGTTGCATATGCAAGCATGTGTGTGTGTGTGTGTGTGTGTGGTGGTGGTGGTGGTAATGTCTTGGAGCACATAGCACAATTCTTTACTTAGAGCTGTCCAAAAAATTAAATTCAAGGAACAGGAAGATCTGCTGATGCCAACCTGTTTGTTAAGGGATTAACTTGATTAGATATTTTATTCTGGTAGAATGACAGGATGAAGAAACATCAATTACAGGCAAAATCTGACAAAGCACTGTTTATGTAGTTACACTTAAAGGAAACTTTCATTAAGTGGATGGGCATGTCAATCATGCCTTGTGTTCTAAATGAGCTTTCGTGTGCACATTTTCAGTGCATGTCTCTTTGTATAAATGCAATTAGGAGCTAAGGGATAGAGTGAGAAGCAAATGGACAGACGTTTTGCCAACAGAATTAGGTACAGAGACACTTTCCACCCCAGAATGCTTATCCACATGCTACTGGCTGGAAGGTTGCACAGTCTCATGTTTCTCTCCCTTCCAAAGAGGAACACAATGTGTGTTTTTGGAAATAATCAGTGAACAAAGTTATTTCAACTGATTTCTTTTAAATATTTGGTTATCAATTTTCTTCCATCGTTCAATCTAACTATGACCTCTTCCCTTGCAATATATCCAATACCAATCCTCTTGTGAATTCATATTTGTTAAGTCTGGGTAAGAATGTACATGTCCGTTCAAAGCACTTGTAGTCGCATGTGGTGGCTTATCTCATGTCCATAATCTTAGGAATCAGTTGTTTGAAGCAGGAAGACTGCCATCAATTTGTGTCTAGTTGGTTATGTAGTAAGTTCCAGGAAAGACTGGGAAACAGAGTGAAACCCTATCTTACAATATAAATGATGAACAATGAAACAAAAGAATCAACACATGTTTGTTATATAAAGCTGTTGCATAGAAAGAGAGAGAGAGAAAGAAACAAAGAGAAGAATTCCACAGTAATATGAGCTATTCTTACTGCCTAGAATGTTCCAAAAAAACTTCGAAGACAGATTTAATCTGCAGATAGGTGTCTCAGTGAACGTTGAAATCAAGAATAACAACTTTCTCAGAATTTCTATTTTTTCTTATCATTTTAACATGTGATCACTTATTCTCAAAACGAATCAATGGGAAAATGTTTAAGAGGGAAAAACATTCAATAAGGACAAAATCAAGGTTGAAAGATAAGCTAAATATAGGAAAATATGTACTATGTATTGTATTACTCCCTTGAAGTCTTCCAGTAATTCTTTTCCTTCTAGATAGACTTATTCCAGCTTTTAAAATGTTTGAACTAATACAATTTTAGATGTTTCAGTATTTTTCATGCACATATTTTGTTTCAAATTATATAGTAGAGATGTATATACATGTATGCACATAAAGGACTTTCGTGGAGTGGTGTCTTCCATCTAGTTAACAAATTCACCTTACTCTTTACAGGCAAGTTATTAACTAGAAAACTCAGTTGTTTCAGGTCACAAAAAAGCAAGGTGTTGAATTGTATTAAGCAGCCATCTTTCTGATCTTAGGTTTTTATTGTATTTCATATAGTTTCTTCATGGAGAATTAACTGAGCTGTAGTCCAAGCGAGAGGAGTGTAAGAACACTCTTCAGAGAGGCCTAAGACAGGGTGAAAATGTGAGACAAGCCCAGGAGAGAGCACTTAACAGTTTGTTGTGGAAGAGGTTTGTGTAGGAAAGAGGTCAGAGTTGCACATGAAATAACAGTGGACATTAAATTACAGTGAGCACACAGTTTCTTTCTAGGTGTTTTTTGTGGATTTAGTGTTTTCAAACTGAAATGTGGCGACATGCTCTGAACTTTATGTGAAATTATATGTTGTTTTCCTTTAAAAGTGTTGAAATAGTTGTAGACAGAAGGAAAAAATAATGGGATGGTGGACAAGAAAAGATCTGGGAAGTAGCATTAATAAGAATGATTCTTCAGATTCATTCAAAGGCTCCTCAAGTATATATTTTATGCTTGTATTATTTTATATAAGTTTGGTATATGGTGGTATCTTTAAATTTTCTTTCTAGGAGTATATATTCTTCAGGAATTGCATAGTTAACTAGTAATTTATGTTCTAGAGAGAAAAATGAACAGATGCATTGGTTATAAATATATGGGGAGTATATATTTGTTTACCCACATTGTAATCATTTTGCCTATATTGAAGCTTAAATGCTTATAATTATTTCTCATGAAAAGGGCATTGGTAGGTGATCAATCTGCATATTAATGCACGTGTAAGACCAAAAAAAAAAATGCCTTCCACTTCTGTGGAGACTTAGGATGCGCACCATTAGATGGAAGTGAAGGTCTTATTTCAGTAACATTGACTTACAAGTAACCAGTATGGTTTCCTCATCGTCCACTTACACACATGAATGTTCAATAGAAGACTGGATTTCACATCACAATTTTAAATACTACTAGGTATACTCAAAAAATTAGGAGATATAGAACATTAAGAAATCAATGTGGGAAAGGAGTGATGGCTCAGGGGTTAAAACTCTGCATTTCAAGCATAAGGTCCTGAGTTTGGATTCTAGTTCCCATATAAAAACATCAAGCAGAAGTTGCAACAACCTGTACTTCCAACCCTGGTGGGTGGAGCCTGGGAAATCATAGAGGTAAGGAAAAAGGAGGTAGAAGCAATTCAGGATGGTTCCTAAAGTCACCTTTGGTCCGCCATAGGAGCACATAGGGCCCTCTAAAACACACACACAAATATGCACACTCACTCACACACACACACACACACATTAAATAAAAGAAAAAAGAAATCAATGTATATGCTATCTGGAAAACATGAAGAACCAACTTTGCTATGCTTCAATAAAATGTTTAAAATTTCAGAAACATTTTAATCATAAATAATGAACAATATTTATAAAAGGGTTTTGGACAAGTATGTATTATTTAATGTATTGAGTATGCCTCCATTCTAAAATTTTGTTATGACTATAAATTAACAGCTTTATAATGGATGATGATCAAACAGCATTGTGTAAGTAGAAATGCTAGGTGATATCTTGTTCTGTATTCTAGCTTCCTCTTCTCAAATAATCTTATAGTTTATCAATTTATCAGTAGTGAATTACTTATGAATGCAGCAGTATAAATATCGTGCTTTAATTTAAGCTACTCTAATATAGGATAATTACAATAAAGAAGTCTAATAATCTTGAAATGGGGAACTATAAGAAATATCTATGCATCTATCCTTAGGTTCATTGATTTGTTCACCATTAATTTACCTGATTTCTTCACTACCTGTCAAATATTTTGGTGACATATGAGCCTAGTACCATAATAAAGTTAAAGAAGTACATCAAAGGATATTGGTAGGAACCAGATCATGTCTCTAACACTTACAGTCCTATTCTAAGCAGTCGATTTTAGATTAGAAACTTAAATTTTTAAGAGCACTTAATATTATCTGAGGCCGCTTTTGTTTGAGTATTGTAAACTTCATAGTATGAGATTGGCAAGTAAGCTTTTAATTGGCCATTAATACAGTCAGCAGTATTGGATTGTGTTTTGCAACTGCATGTACATGCATATCAATTAAATAATGCCATTAAGGATATTTATCTCATTTAAGCTGAATTCCCACATTCATGACTTTTATTTATCTGTGCAAATTAAGACTTTTCTAATTCAACTTATTTTTTCATCTTCATGCTTATCCTTTGCATTAGCAAATTGAACATTGTTAGGTTAGTATCACCATACATGATTTCATTTAGACCTATAGCTCCTTGAACAATTTAATATCATATGTGGTTATTTCCTTAATTCCATGAATAGCAACATCATCAAAATACATGTTTCAAAATCAGTGTAGAAGAAAATAATCACATTTTCTTCAGATGTTCTGGTTTAATGAAAATATAGACAATGTTACAATGACAAGAATTGAGAGGGCATAATAGGAGAGGAAATATCTTTTAAAATCATAGCAGAATTCTATTTGCATTGTTGATGCAAAATTGAGTGACTTATCTCAACAAAGACAGAAATTTCAGACTTTCATTTGTAATAAACATAAGAAACTTCTTCATGCTCTCCTGTTATTAGTGTACCATAAGAAATAAACACTTCTATTATGCACCTTTATATATTTTTTAAAATTAGATCTCCCTTTGGATATAAGCTCTAAAATATGTATATTTTGAAATAATATGAAATTATTCATCTGTATCCCAAATAAAAATTAGATATGATTTGTGACGTTTATTATGAAATAGAGAGCCATACCTCTGATGTTATCTATGTATCCTCATCTAGATTCCAATGGGCAGTTTAAGAGGACCATATTCTGATCTGCTGTCTTATGGCAAATAGGATTTTGTATTTGAGCCTTTAAAGATCCCAAAAGGTCTTCTCCTGACAATAGAAAGCATATCCAAGGAAACCCATTACCTGATCTTTGCCACACAATACAAATCGCATCTTCACTTGGTCACTCTAGTATACATCTCTATACCCAGCATTTCCTCTATTCCCAGAGGTTCAGCAAGGCTCAGGAAAGGCAGTTATGATTGTTTTCAGTTATGGAAGAAAGAAGCTTTTTATATTTACTGGGAGGATCAGAAAGGCGTCATGTCACCTGGAGAGTTCCCTGGTCTGCGGGTGTTAAGTCGTTGGGGTGTGTTTGTTCTTTTGTTTGTCATTCTGGGTTGCCTGGAACTGCACGGCCATCTTGTTCAGCTTTGATGTATGTGGGAGATAGTTAGAAAGAAAACATAATCCACAGAAAGACAGATGCTTGCAGCACTGGAAACTTTAGAAGAAAATGTGAAAAGCGAGTGCACATTCATTAAAGCAGAAACAAACAAACAAAAAAGCATATGTCTCAGTTGCTGGCCAAATTACATTTCCATTTCTTCAATTATAACAAGTCCTGTTACAATGGTTTTAATATTTCAATTTTTGCTTTCACAAAAGCTTTTGCAAGATTTAAGGGTTGAAACATACTTATGAAGCCCATGAGATTCACATTGATGAAGCTTGATGGAAAGATGACATGTGTATTTATTTGGGACCTATTGCAAATGGGTTCATTAAAAAGAGTCTATTTATTGTGATGCAATTATCAATCCATTGATCAGTTACTAGTATAGCAATTTTTCTCTTTCCCTTGGTTTATTCTTTTCATTTCCTCTTGTGACTCATTGACATTCTTTTCTTTCATTTTAAAGGTCTCCCTACCCAAAGCAGAATATGTGTATAAACCAGAGGAGCTTACTGGAGTATAGAATCCCCCAGGAGTAATGAATCAATATCTGATTCAGCATGATTTCTAAGGGGATGAAGCATGTTACTTATTATAGTTAGATTCCTTTGTCAGCTTAGCAATTGAAGGCTGGAGCCATGGATCCAGCTGCAAAGAACTGGCAGTTGAGTTGAGCCCTGAACAAATTTATAAGAGATTGTCTGATTGATGAGAAGGGCCCAACAGATGGTGGGTGGGGCTAGAACCTTGATAGGTGGATAAGATGGAGGGGACTATTTAAGGAATTTATCATCCTTCTGCATTCTTGGCAAGATATGTTGGTGTCACAAGCAAGGATAGGTCTTCTCTCAGAAGTGACTCTAGGGACATAGTATATCCACTTCCCTCAGATCTTGGTGTTGATATGAGCTCTCCTACCAAGTTGGACCAGGAATTTTATTCAAGAATTGTAAGCCAAAATAATGTTCTTTGTTGTCTTAAGAATAACTGAAGCAGGATTTGGTACTAGAGAGGTGCAGTGCTACTGATAAATTTAGCTATGCGGCTTTTGTGCATTCTGAGTATATAGTCTGGAGAAATGTGCAGATGTTTGAAGATTTTGAGAGTGGGTGCTACAAAACCAAAGAATGCTGGGAGAGATGTGTATTGTTTGAACACATTATGTTCTTAATCTAGTAATGAATCAATTAGATTCATGATTATGATGAAGGGAATAAGGATTTTTGCGGAGCTGAATTTAAAGATGATGAACAGGTTTGCATGTTGGACAAGAATTATGTTGGTAGCCTTGAAGTTCTCGAGAAGGAAAAGACAAACAGCAGAACAGCTGAGGTTACTGGAAAAATGAAAGTCATTGCACTGGAATAGTAGCAGAAATGAATACTACCCTGTGGAGATTTCATTCTGTGAAAACCCAGATTGGTTCAGCAAGAGAAATCCTAAATTGAAGCATTTTCTTGCCCTTCAAATGTTTTGTCTGCCTAGAAAAGGTCTTTTCTAGCATCAGCACACAGATGTTGGTAAAGCTATGAATCAAGTGATACAAGTTGCACTTCAACTTTGCTTCAGAACTTGGCAGGATTATCCAGCTTGTACTAGTTTTGATGGACAACTAAGGGGTTCATGGAGAGCAAATGAGGCTTAGGTACAGCGTTCCTGCATAGGAAGATTACATATATAGCTATAGAAGAAAACCCTTAATATCACTGAAGTCAGAAATAGGGGATCTGAACTTAGGAGAGCTGCAAGTGCAAATTTAATCTAGCCAAAAAAATGCCGTATGTACAACTTTGAACTGTGAAGAGTTACTAGGATTGCCCAGAATTTTCGAGCCACCATGATTATACATAATGAGTAAAAAAAGATGAACATTGAACTAGAGGATGTGGTATTTGATTTGTCGGACATTAGTCTTAATTTTATATTTTCTTGCTCTTCCATAATGCTTTCATTTTAATTTTTATTCTATTTTGAAATATTGAATTTGACTTGATTTAACAGAACCTTACAATTAAGAAATTTTGGACTTTTTTTTTAAAAGAGACTTTAAACTTTTAAAATCGTCTAACTGAACTTTCGATGGATTACATTTTATTTTTTTTTTTATTAAAAATTTAATTATACATTTTAAAAATTTTTTACCAGTTCCCTCCCTCCCCCCTCTTCCCCCTCCCCTTCCCCCAGTGCCTCCCCCCCAATTCCCAGATAGTCCTTTATTGTGTGTGCCTAACTCTCCACTGTGTCCTCCTCTCCGATGACATATAAGGACCCAGTGGCATTTCCATAAGCCCTTTCTCTTGTTCCCCTTAAGCATAAGATCACTACTATGGCTGTCAATCCCTTGCCTCCAGGGGTCTCGGTGCCCTTATCAGATGCTAGACTTTATGAGGGCAACAGTGCGCTGGACATTGCGCAGGGCATGCAAAGTTCCATTATGATTGCTTTGGCCCCAACTATTGTTGAGAATCTTGCAAATCGTTGCTCCTCCCATCCTTTTGCTCTTACAATCTTACCGCCCCCTCTTCCGCAAATGTCCCTGAGCTCCAGGATGGGGAGAGATTAGGCTGTCCTAGTTCTATGTGATTGATATAGAGTCTCTGAAGTTCTGGATTGTGGTTTGTTGATTTTCTTTTGCAGTTTTGCTGCTCCTGCAATTCCCTTCACTCCATTCTGCTGGGCACTGTATGTCACCCCCTGGCCAGAGACAAAAAGCTGTTAAACTGGAGTCTTGTTGTAATAGCACATTCAAGGGTAGATGTAATAAGAGTAGGAAACCTCACTGAGAGAGGGGTCCATCACCCATTTGCAAAATGATTACTTTTTATCTGCTAGACTATATGGCCTCCCCTTCTGGTGAGATCAGGAAAGAACGTCTGTGAACTTAACCAGGTTTCTCATTACTTACTTGCAGACCTTCATGGAGGCCTATTTTCTCTGCTGTAACATGGTCTCCTCTCTCTTTGTTTCTGGTGTGGCCCTCCTAACCCATCTCTCTTGTTCATAATCCTTGCAATTACTGTGTTACATAGGTTTACTTTTGAGTGTCCCAATGTGGGCTGGGTGAGTTTGGTACTAGGAGCCACCTATTAGGGAGTACATACGGCGCTTAATTTTCTGGGTTTGGGATACTTCACTTAATATAATTCTTTCTAATGACATCCATTTCCCAGCAAATTCCAGTAATTCATCATTTTTGATGGCTGAGTAGTACTCCATTGTATAGATGTACCACAGTTTCCTTATCCACTCGTCAACTGTTGGACATTTAGGTTGATTCCATGACTTTGCTATTGTAAACAGTGCTGCTATGAACATGGTCGAGCTTGTGCTATCGAGGCGAACCTTTGCTGCTTGGGGGGTTATTCCCAAAAGTGGGATAGCAGGGTCATATGGCATTTCAATCTTTAGATGGATTACATTTTAAAATTGAACTACAAAAGCTTTTAACTTTGGATTTGAGAATTAATGAAATTGAATCTATTTCATATAATAAAATAAAGGTAATACCTACGGGGACAAAGATAGAAAGTTTACAATTTAAAGATGATGTGTAGTTGTGCCCACTTGACTAGGGGTGAGGTGTCACAGTTAGATACAGGTGCCAACTTGACAATTGAAGACTCAAGCTCTGGGCACAGTTTTGAAGAATTTGTAGTTGTTGAAGCCTGGACAAGCTTGCAGGAGATTGATTAATGGAGAGTTCTCAGCCTGTGATCACTGGTATTAGGTCCTGAGCAGATGGATAAAATGAAAGAAACTGGTTAAAGAGGTTGGTATACTTTGTCAGACAGGTATGGAAAATAAGAATTGTCCCTCTCTGAACTGTCTTGTGGATGTATGGACAGGGTGTGGCAGTTCCCTCAGTTCCTCATGTTGTCCTGAGTTCTGTTATCAACTTGGTTAAGGAATTATAACCACTAAACATAACAAACATAAGCTGTTTGATTCTGACTTTATTAGGGAAAATGCATAGGAATTGTAGCATTAATGCATGCATTATATTCTAGTCCATATTGTCCAATGTCACATTACTCATTGGCATAATGAAACTGTTTCTATTATATAATAAAGACAATCATCTGTTTTCATATTCATAATTACAAAGCTTATTAAAAGATGAACCAACATAAATTATTTTATGGGATCTTTATACATCAAGGTACATACTGTTAACAGATTTATATACTGTTCTAAATTGAGAGAAAGAGAAATACATTCTTTTGAACAGCAAGTTCTTCCATCATTAAAGTTGAATTAAAGTTGAATTTTATATAAATTAGAGTATTTAGAAAATCTTAAATAATTCATTTAAGATGTTTTCAATTACATGAAGACTAACAGCAATAGAGGGTCTTTATGTTACAAGAAAAGTCTTTTATGTTCCAGTAGATTAAGGATACATGATCCAAAGTCTCATGTAATTAAAAAGCCTTAAAACAGGCTGAATACCTGAGAAAATTTAACATTTCAAATGATTTACAATTTAGTAACTCCAACTTATGTTACCTTTGCCTCTAAAGATTTATTGTATTGTGACAAAGCACATTTTATAATCTATACTTAATTCTAGATTGTTCAATTATGCAGTGGGTTTCACTTTTAAATGTTAGTAAATGATCTCAGGGATCATTATGTTACCAGTTCATGACATTACATCTTTTACCCACATGGAAATATTAACTTTTAATTTTTACTCATTCTCTTATCATAGTTCTAACTTCTACCATGCCCCAATTTACTTGTGAAGCATTTCCTCCTGCAATTTCTCCCAATGGATTTTAATTTGAAGGCTTCGCCAACTCAACTATGTATAAAAACCATAAAAATATCAATTTATATATCAAGAGCCTGCTCACACACTTATACTTTGAGTTTGATCTCTGGAAACCCACATGGTAGATGGAGAAAACTGAATTCTGAAAGTTCTCCTCTCACTTGCACCAATGTGACATGGCATGACATACATGTGTCCTCTCTCTCTTCTCTCTGTCTTCAGGTGAGTGAATTAATAAATATTTTCTCTCGCCAACTAATAAATAAATAATAAATATTTTCAAAAGTACCTTGTTAAAAATGCAATAAAGCGGGTATGGAGAGGTGGCTCAGGGGTTAAGCCTCTGCCTTGCAGGCGGAAGGTCCTGAGTTTGGATTCTAGACCTTGCGTATAGACGGGTAGGGTGGAGCCTGTGAATCCCCGGGCAGAGTAAACAAGGAGATGCAGGTGGTCCATGGTGATTCCCGAATTCGTCTGTGTTTCTACACACACACACACACACACACACACACACACGCACAATTGAATAAATAAATAAATATTTTTTAAAACATGCAATAAGGCTTTAATTTAACAAAGTAGCTACTTCTGTGCCATAAATCTTTAACTAACTATACAGAAGAGTTGTGCTGTATTCTAAATGCACGTTGTGTTCTTAAAATATAGGGCTGAATGAAAATTATAGAATGTTATAGAATCCTTCTTAAGAAATCTTTAACATACAGTGACCAAAATAACTCCTTGAATCCAAATGTGCATCGTGATTCGTTTTAAAGGTAATTGGAATGCATGCTGAAGTTAGAGAGGAAGTATGTCAATACTTTACAGTAGTAATTCCAAATCCCACGTGCAAACCTGTGTATTTTAAGACAGCATTATAAATAGCTGTTTGTATGGAGGTAATCCTACAACATTATGTGTATATCAGTGTGTCTTATTTTGAACAAAGGAAAATAGAACACCCAATATTTAAACAATTTCATGTCTCACATATAGTCACTGGTAGTTTTTTTTACTATCTCTGACTGAAAAAGAAAGACAATATACAAAATTAAGCCAACAGAATGGAAGTGTATATTGTACAGTGAACATTCAATTAAATGTTACATGAAATTGTAACATGCAACATGAACTTCCCATGATAATGATACCAGTTGTTCATTTATTTGCAATAGCAAGTACTGAAGCAAAGTCTTGATGTATGTAAAGTGAGCACTTACCACATACATATATTTTCAGTTTTCTTCTTTATTTGCTTAATGGACTGCACATTATTTATTCCTTTTGACTGAGGAAACCTCTGGTGGATCAAGAAGCTAGTATGACACTCTCTCAAGGACCATGTTAGATGAACAGATGGGCTCAGTGGAGAAGTATCCATCAAAGAAGCAGCACAAGACACATGTCAAATGTTGAGATATATGGTATTCACATTTTAGAGAAACAGTTACTGCCATAGACTGGAAACTCAGAAGGGAGGCATCCTGGAAGATGAAGCTCCTGGATGAATAATCTTTTGGCAGAACAGAAAAGGTCACTCCAAGTGAATGGGAAATAGCAAAAAAATCTGTATTAATCCTAATATTCATAGTTTTAGCTTCAATGCCATACAATTACTTTCTTAGATAAGTGGGACATTCTTTAAGCAGAATTATTTACAATTTACCAAAACCCATCATTGGGGTCACACTTTAGCTTTTGAAAGCAGTACCTCCTCAAATCCACAGAGATCTCAGTGGGGATAAAATAATATTTCTACTTGGACAAATATTCCTCAGTGTTCAGACAGCACAAAACTGTGGCATGAAAAGATTTTGATTTCTTTCCCAATATACCCTTATTGTCACAATTATTGCTGTTGAGGAGGTTATTTGAGGATTAATTCCAGTGTTGTGTTCTGTGTCATTGATAGGATATTTAGAAATCAACTACCTTAAAGAAATATGTAGTACTCAGGTAGTTCTGAGTAAAAAGCTGCCTCATTCTTGGCAGAAAATGAATTGGGAAATTTGATATATACACAGATTATGAGATGTTTCCCAAAGAATTAAATCCAGTCATTAGGGCATTACTACTTTGCTTTATTTCACAAATTAATTGCCAATACATCAAAGAATGAGTTGAAAATATACATGAAAAGACAGTGTTAATTTTAAATATTTTTCTAGCTAGATATTGATAGTTTTTCATATTTTCATAACTAAATCATTGTTCAAAATATGGCATGTACCTTGAATTGTAGTATGCACTTTCATCTTAAAAATTAAAGAATTCATAATGCTTAAATGATAGTTCTTTCATTAATTTGCAATATCTTACTGTTATTTTTCACTTTTAAATTTTAAAAATTGAGCTATACAATGTTCAGAACTATTCTACTCTTTTTGTGCAAGATCTCTAACTTAGGGCCTTGCTTTTTGGTATACAAGAGACCTTTTGGGGTTGGAGAGGTAGCTCAGGGGTTAAGCCTCTGCCTTTCAGGCAGAAGGTCCTGAGTTCAGATCCTAGACGCCACCTATAGACGCCGGGCGGAAGCGGACAGAAGTGGGGGCGGCCTGCGTTTCTGGTCCTGGTGGGGCGGAGCCTGTGAATCCCAGGGCAGAGTAAACAGGGAGAAGGTGGAGGCGGTCCATGGTGACTCCCAAATTCGTCCGTGGTACTACACACACACACATACATGCACAATTGAATAAATAAAAAAATTATTAAAAAAGAAGAAGAAAAAAAAAGAGAGACCTTTCATGAACCCAAAACTTAGAGTGGTTATGATTAAAGTGCTTCATTGAGGCTTCATTAAATATTTTTCTTCATCCATAACCTGCAAACCAAGAAAAATAGTAACAGTAGCAACTGACATATTTGGGGTTAAAGATTGATTCAGAAGAAGAAATAGGAAGATGTTGAATAATTGGTAAGGGAAACAGCCAATGACAGATTTTAAAATAGATGTATTTGCCTATAAACTGAAAATTGTGTTTTACTAGTAATAGACATGACTTATGCCACTTGATTGCTTTCTGATTCTGGGCAAAATTTTAGCCTGTCTACTGCTTAGTTTATGCTGAGTTTTGCAGAGATGCAAGTATATTTGAGAGGCTAGGTTTGTGAAACTACTTGTTATTGTTACTATATTTCATCACCAGTACTGATGATAATTTCACTATAGTTATTTTGTAATCATTCAAAATTCTAAACTAACAAATTGTCATTTTTCCTTCCAACACCAACCTATGAATGTTTCACTGAAGAAACACAAGACTCTTGTTCACTTTCATCTTTCACAACATTAAAAAGGTTGATGCTTTTAGAACGTATGACCTTCCTATAAATCTTCCAACACACCAGGGTTGTTGTAGAATCTTGAACATATTGTGAGCACTTGAGTGGTCAGAGGAAACTAATATACAAGGATGGTATAAAATTAATCCCTTCTAGCTCCAGGAAGCTTTAGAAAACATGTTTAATGTATTTCTTTCAATAAAGAAATAAATTATTTTTTTGTAAATTGAATGTTGAACATTTGCTATCACAGTGCTGAAACATCATGAAGAGTGTTGTTCATCTACATTCTAATTGGAAGAAATTCCACGTGCATTATGTGTGGAAATAAAAGTGAATCACAGTTTTCAATAAATTAACTTGGTTTACCCTATGGCTTTAAAAGTTCATCCCAATTTCTATGTAGACATCTATGATTCTTTTGAGGGAAGAACCAAACAAAATTAGTCATAAAAATGATAATTTGCCTTAGGACATAGCTCACAGTATTATAGGGAAAAGTAAAATTTGGTATCTGTGCTTCATTTCTGATAGAGAGGTTAGGGCTAGCTGAGAGATGGGATGAGGTATATAAAGTAAAGAGAAAATGATGACCATTCATGAATATTTATTTTTAACCCAAATTTCAGGGAAAATAGAGAATCTATGTCTGGAGTTGACTTAGGGAAAAGGTAGGAGTATGTTTTAAATCGGAGGACATTAAACTCATCAGGAGCTACACAAATAAATAGAATGATTATGTAAGCATTTTGAGAACTCTAAGATATTAAAAAGAGGATTTTTGTGAATGTCATGTATATAGGGGCCATCATTGAGTTATTCGAATTGCAGAAACTAGTCATCAGTGTTAGTAGCAGGTAGAAGATGATACTAAGGACCAAGCCTGAACTTCCGCTTCTAGCAACTGATTGCCTTTGAGAAATGAAAGGATCCTTTGATGAAAAGGGGGTAACCAAAAATCTACTATTGGGAGGTAGAGATTGTGTCTTATGTTTTTAGTGACTTTAAAAATAAAGTCTTAATTACATTGCCAACATATGCTTCCTTGCTCTGACTTTATACCTATTTGTGGTGCTGGGACAACTGTAATTCTCTGACTGTCTAACATACCAGCAGAAAATGCTTACTTTGGATTATATCCACTTCCTGATTGCCTACAAAGAATTAAATACCACGCACTGTCCTAGCAAGTGAAAAACTGTTTTGACTTTCTATGCTTCCTGGTTTTCTTCCCGTTAATTTCATGGGCTGTTACTGTGCTGTTCCCACCATTTCCTCTCCTCAGTCTCCCAAAAATCTTGTTAAGAATTTTCTTATGAAACTGCTATGTTTAATGACTCTAGTGATTTCCTAAGCTGTGGCTTCTTATGATAACTTTCCCCATGAGTCTGGCTTAAATAGCAAATGAAAATTATAATATAATTTTCATTTGCTATTTATATATATATTGTTTGCAAGTTTGATTTACCATGACATCTAGATTTAATATTAAATCCCTAGGAACTACTCTTTTAACTTAAGCTTCTAAAGTCAGTGATCTAGAAAACCAGTATAATGTTAATATTCTTTTATAGGGGACAACTCCCAAAGTAAAGGCCTAGCTGATTGTCTCTGGTTCCTCCACATCTCCCACTGTTAAATTTCACATTAATCTGAGATTGATTTTTAGTAATTAAAACCACAGTTATATTAGCCTCTTGACACAGATTGAAAATGAAGAGCTTTAACTTTATAAATGATAATGCTTATTGTGGTTGATGGTGCTAAAAGGTAACAATACAACATTTGGAGTTGCTAGTCCTGAACATGAGCCAGCATCATAATCTGCTTATCAGTGAGAAATGTTCAGGGAGTGTGAAATTCAACAAGACAAGCCAAAGAAAATTAATTCAGACTTGCCTCAGAAATGCCAATTGACCTAATCTCCCAATCTATTAATTCTGAAGGTAGAAGGAGCAATAGACAGAAAAGCCCAGGGGTAATCTCAGTGACACAAGATTTAGTAGCAGCTCACTAAGTCAGCTTAGTCATAAAGACCAGCCAGGGAATTCTTAGCAGTTCTTTTAAATGGACCTAGGCCATGCAGAGTCTTATAGGTCAAGAGCAACACCCAAAAATCAATAGCAAAAGTGAATTAGGAAACTTGAAGACATAAGTAATGTGACGTTTTGAATTTATACACATGATTCTCAGTGTTGAAAGCATCCTGTGATAATAGGAGAATCTTGTCTTTCCATGAGCCTTGCAGAAACCTGACAGTCAGCTTCATTAGCAAATTTGGAACTAATAAAAGCTTTGAATCATAACCTTATAAAATGATGGTCTGTAGAATACATGTTCCTGATAACTGGTGCTAATTACACCATGAAGACTGGCTGTGCAGAATTCGTGCCTTATAGCTGATCATGAAAAATTTAAAACTAAAAGTATTTATATTTAAGATGATGAAACTAGGAATTCTAGGAAGCATTACAAGGTTGTGAAACATATTTCAATACATCACTCTTGAGTTCAGGATCCCATCATTGGCTCTTAATTCTAACCTTCCATGACAATCACCTTTTATAGAAAAATAATTACATGGAATAATTATCTCATAACATGGAAAAATGTGATTTCAAAAAAATGCTCCAATGTAGGAGAATAACTGACCAAAAATACATGCATAAATTCATATATTGATATTTGAAGCTTTTTTGTGCCCCTGAGAAGCTGGTTATGGATGTCCAAGTCAGCCATAATTTTAAGTCTCTATTGTAATCAATATTTTTCTTTCTGTTCTACATTTCTTATTCTTTTCCCTTAACCCTATCTCTGAAATTGGCTCAAGGAAGATAATAGAAATAAATTCCCAAGAGGAGTGGTGAGGGCAAATCCAAGAAACTGAGCAGAAATTGCATAGCCTTTTTAATGCTCATCATTTTTTGTGTCAAGATAACAACTCTTGGTTATAGCTGAGCTACTTAATTGCTTACTCCATCATGGACAACTTTATGAAAGCAACTGGTGTTGTTAGCTTCAAGCCTAATAGAGTGTGGCAGGCGTGAAAAGTAGATTTAACATCAGTGATTATTATAAATTAAATAAACAGTGATTAACATAGAAATCTGTTTTTGCTTAACCTGGTTTGTAAGGATATAGTCTCTATAGTCTTGATTAGACCTATAATCCACTTACGTTAAAACTTATTTCTACAGCCATTTAGCATTTATGTACTGAATAGGATTTGGCCAGTGGCCTGTGAACGGATTGCTCTGGATCCCTCACAGACACAGGACCTTTTTAAAAGCAGCTTTGTGCACTTACCCCTGAATGATCCTGCTGTAAGCACTAGTTATACAAATTCCCAAATGAGGAAACTAAGTTTTCTGCATGCAATTTGGGTCATGTATCTCTGACAGCAAGTCCTGACTCTGAAAATTTCTAGGGCTGTTGAACAATAAATGAGTAACTTCTTAAGAGCTTAGCTTTTTTTTTTTTTTAACTTTGCCTTTTAAATTATAGAGGTTAAATAACCCTTCTTATTCAGCACAGCTCCTGAAAGGTACTAGTATATTAACTTATATTTTCATCATAAAACAGATATTCATTGAGGAATTTTTGTATGCCATAATTGATTGAACATATAGACATTCATGGACAAACGTAAATTTAAATTCCTATCCCTTTGCTGTTACCACATGCCTGTGAATTAATTTAGCAACCCTTTGAATTTTGTTATTTTAAAGTATAAGATACTAAGAGAGTATTGAAAACTGTTTGTATGTTATTGTTATTATTTCTCTCTCATACAAACATGTATATATATATATATATATATTTGTCTGTGTGTATGTGTATGCATGTTCTGCTCATTTAATTAGGGCTGCTTGCATAAGCATCCATAAGTAGTTATTTACTTGAGGTGGGGCGCATTACCAGTGAATAGACTACTATAGAATATGACTCTCTTTTCTTTATCCACCAGAAACTGCCTGACTACTCAGGATTTAAGTTTATAAACCCCTCCTCCATCCACGATGGAATGGTAATGTACCTATGTTGAATAGGGCCTAGTGTAATGAGGGAAGCCACTACTTTCTTGAGTTCTTAGTTCAACAACCATGCCATATCTAGAAAGCAATTTTTCACAAGGCTTCTTTGTATCCTCAAGATCTTAGAATTTTTTCCATCCTATGTTCAACAAAGTTTTCTAAGCTTTGGAGTTTTCACATAAAAAGTTGCTGCAACCAAATACCAAGCTAATTACAAGAGATACTGATTAAATTTCAGAAGGAACTGTTAAGATGTGCTAACTTCTTTACAATCAATAGGTCATTTATTTCTTACAACGCATTTGCCTTTGTGTTACAGTTTTTAAAAATTTGAGTCACACAGAGTGAGTAATTTCCTCCAAATCACAAAAGCACTTGGAGAAAGTAGAATTATAATTTAATTTAGTTTGACCTCCACCAAACAGGTTGATAGTGCTTCTCTCTGAGATCTTAGCAAGATATCCCAGTGTATGGACAGATAAGATAGTTGTCCACAGAAGGATTCCAGAATAATGTTACTTGGACAAAGATAATGACAATGAGATAAAAACAAAAGGAGAAACTTGAGAGATAAAGACAATAGTTTTGTGTTGCATTAGAATGAGAACCACAATTCAGAGATGTCCTTCAGTCTCAAGATGATCAATGAGATGAATATCTCCTTCTGTTTATTGTGGTGAAGGACATGTGCAGGTGCTTGGTAGTTTTTAAATCATGGGCTTAATTTAGGATACTTTGAGAATGAAACTTGTAGGCTTTAGCCAAGATGAGCGGTCCAAGGTAGCAATGTGTAAGGTAGGCATTGGAGGGCCTTAGCTGGTCACTGCTGACAAATGATAATTGCAGCTTTGCCTGATTGCAGGAATATGGAAGATGAAAAGAAGGGGGTGCAGAGAAACAATACAGTTCCATAAGC
This sequence comes from Typhlomys cinereus, assembly GCA_023101885.1. Classification (NCBI taxonomy): domain Eukaryota; kingdom Metazoa; phylum Chordata; class Mammalia; order Rodentia; family Platacanthomyidae; genus Typhlomys; species Typhlomys cinereus. The sequence goes on from JALPQD010000019.1 coordinate 9,287,499, forward strand.
ACTGGCATGCAAGCATTAAGAACAAATTTGCAGCGTTTTATGTTCAGAGATGGTGTAAGCTATGGTATGAATTCTGGATAAAACAGAAAACCAATGTGGAGATAGGCTAAGGAAAGAGGGCCAAAGACCCAAATGCTGCCAAGATACTGACTAATTTAGAATCACAGTTTTGACTGGATTGGGAGAGAGGACACTTGTTAGAGAAATTACAGATTTAGATGGCCACAGTGTTGACCAGAAGTGAGAGTAAAGAAATGGATGGTGAATGTTGTCAATGTTTTCAAGACCGTAGATGCTACAAGGAAAGACAAGTAATAGATTGTTCAAAGTGGTGGGACTCATGGCAAGCAAATTGTCACTTGAAGAAATAAATTATTTCATGACAATAAATGATGGTTATTTTCATTTTTGTTTTCTCAAGCAAATATTAGAGGTTTTATATGACTTCTCAGTGTCAGAGAAATAGTAACACTTTACTGTATCCTTACAATGGGCTGAATACAATATTCTTTGCTCAAAGAAGGCACTTTGGTTTTCATAACAATGTATGAAGGCAATATGATAGCTGCTTCCATTCTTTTGAGATGAAGCATCTATGGATTAGGGAGATCACCCTGTAACTAGGTAAGTCAAATTAATATACTTTTTCCCATCTGTAAAAAAATCTAAATTAAATTAAAAAATCTGTGCTAAAATAATCACGAGTGATATATATATATCAGATAGATAAAAGTCAAGCAGATAATGAAAGTGGGTCAATAAAAGTATTCTCATATGATTTACAAGACAGACTGCCTGTGTCTGTGAGGGTGCTATTTCTCATCTCTGTTGGTGAGACAGTACTCAAGAAAGGGAGATTAACTTGGCTTATGGATCTAGGTGGGCGATATAGACCACTATGACAGAAAAGACACAGGGATCAGCGGAATTGGAAGGTAGTTCAGGTCACAGCCCTCATCATGGAGGCAGAGTAAGCAATAGACAAACTGCAAGCAGGGCTAGGCTATGAAATGTCTCCAGGCAAGCTTCACCTCTTAAAGGTGTCAGGATCATCCCAAACATTAACATCAGCAAAGGAATCAAACCCATAAGCTTGTAGGGGGACAACTGACATCTGAACCATGACAAAGTAAGTTGGTGAAAGCATCTTCGCATGACTTAAAACAGGGAATGCATACTGTCCATTAAACCAATTCACTGGAACAGAAGATCTAAAAATGCAAAATGCCCTTTTATTACATATTATTCTGTTGAAAGATACACTATTTTCATTTGGTGTAAAATTTCGGTAATCCAGTGAAACTGAAGCTAAAAAGCATTATGCTGAAGCATTTCTAAATATGTTTTGTGTTCCTAACAGACTTCTTTCACTCTTCATTTATGGAAGCTATTCAAATGGATGCTTTGATAGCATGTTTTAATAGAGGGGTTTTGCTCTAAAGCTTAGACTCTGAACTCAAGAGTTTCTTTTGCTTGAAGATGAAACAAATGAAGAGTGGGCAGGATGCACTTGTCAACACTCAAGGCTGCTCTTTGGGTTAAACATGGGGGATTGAACCTGAAAGGATCCATGGAAAACTGAGCAGCTTGCTTTATGCTGGTAATAACTAGTTCCCCACTTATTCCTACTTCCCTTATTAACTCAGTGTACATCACTGCTCTTTTTGAGTTCATCTGTCTTAATGAAATATCCATCTTCCAACTCCCTTTCCTGCTTTACATCTTAGACTTCAGACTGGATTGTAACTAGTTGTCTCAGCTGGACACTCACTTGCCAGAGGCAAACATTGCTTCCAAGCTATACTCCATGCAATTTCCTCCATTAGGCATTTGTTTCATTGTCTACATGAGAGCAATAAAACTTATCAGCTAGTTCAATCAAACACATCAGTTGGAAACATAGTCTTGCTGTGAAGAAACAGACCAGTTTAAATAGAAAAAAAGACAAAAGATGCCCCTTTGTGTTGTATAGTTGCAACCTGCTAGATTTGTGCTTGAAACATTTTATATCTGCATCTCTGCACATTTTATGGAAATCTAGTCCATGCTATTATGTTATAGATGCACTATCATAATTGTTTATAATGAATGAAGGAATGAATTTAACTTTGTTTTTTGAGATGCAGAAATATTTTATTCAGTATATATCTGACTTGAACAAAAATCAAATTTCCATCCTGTCTTCTCCCAGGGAAAAGGTGTGTATGAGAAATGAATGGTAATTATGCAAGTGTGAGTTCAGGCCTTGCCTAGAAATTAGTGAGCAAGAAGGAAGCTAGATTCCACTGTAAGCAAACATGATTGTATGGACACATTTGCAAACTTTGTGTCTATCGGGATTCTTTTCCTATGCTTTTGACATTTTCTTTACTGAATTATTCTTTTATTGTTTCATATATTCATGCAGTGAATTTTTGATAGTTTATGCCTTAATACACAATTCCATCTTTCCTCCATTGACACTACCTGCTTCCTCTTATTATAATAGTTTCCATTTTATTAGTATGGTGATTAATTGCTAATATGTTTTATATAATGTAGGTAGAAATATTATGTAGACTTTTCCAAGCCAAAGAAAAGGCCACCTGAAAAAATAGGTGTAGCCAGAAGGCTACACATGAAAAGTGAAGTAACCTGTGAGGGTGGCCAGGCTTACTCAGTATGCATGTACCTCACAGAGAACATAAGACACAGAACTATGAAAGAAGGCATGTAAGGTAAACCCCCTCTGTGTTTGTGTGGAATTCATTCCTTGGATACCTATTTGCTGGTCATCTATGGGTGTGAAATAAAACTGCTTCCTGGGAGAAAGCCTAAGTGAATCTCACTTCACTGTTCAAGTTCCTAGAGCAAAATAAGCCACAGTGGCAATCACTTTAAACAAGAAAAGAATTGTTTTGAGTTATTAAAAAATCTAGTATCTCTGAAAATGATTTTAAATCCCTGAATCATAAATATCCCATCACCTAGGCTTGAAAGGTCATTCTAGAGAGATTGAGCCCATTTTAGCAAGAGATGTTTGCTGATATTTCTATATAATACATCAATATATTGTGCAAAAGTGTTCAATTGCCAATGTTCCTGTTCCTTTCAATTAGTGGAAACATGTCTTTATTGAAAAGAATTTGTTTATATCAAAGCCAATAAACAGTAAAACATAATAAATAAGGTAAAGACAATTTTGAGATGTATGTAAGTAATCTAGAATGGAGATATTAGCCTCAAATTGTTTCACCCTACAATTACCCAGTTACTTGAAAAACATTTCTTTGGTTATCACTTCACATTAACATACAAATTTATTATCAACATGGTTGCAGTCATCTGAGTGCATGTTGCATCTTAAAATCACTGAAACTTTTTTGAAAAACTTTCTAACAGGATCATTTTAATAATAATCCTTCTATTCCCTCTTTCTATATGCCATTGTTATCAATCACTTAACCTGGCTACCCACATATCTATCATCTATCTATCTATCTATCTATCTATCTATCTATCTATCTATCTGTCTGTCTGTCTGTCTGTCTGTCTGTCTGTCTGTCTATCTCTCATTTATCTATATCTCACTTATTTAACTTCTAGCTAGTTAGCTAACTAGTTATCTATCCAGCTACATATCTATTTTCATATCTATCTATATCTATCAGCTATCTATACTTAGTAATATGTTTTCAAATTAGTTTGTATACAGACCAGTTGCTATTATTTTGGGAGTTGTTAGAAATACTACTTTTACCAAAAGTTCAGATAGTGAATGTATTTCCTTTCTAAATAAATATTCCTGCCATTTTAATAACTTATTGTAATGACCATATGGTCTGCAGAAAAACAAAAAAAAATTTTCAATCCAAAAATTAAAATAAGAGTATTCTTCTTTTGAAACAAAGAATATCAATTGTAAGCCTTGACAAATGTTTCTGTCCTTTCTAATGGATAGTTCTATTTGAGTCCTTTATCTTAGTACTTGAAATGACAAAGCTTTTGCCTTTGTACAAAATTATTCTTTTAAAGTGCAAATAATTCATGCATGTAACTCTTCAAATCAAGCCTTTTGTATGAAGTTTATGGTTTGATAGCAGAATGCTGGGGTTCTGCTTTATTTTTGTCTTTTAGCTAGAGGCATAAAACAACATTTTCTGCCTGCAAAAAGTACTTAGAATTCGAAATTCAAACTATATCAAGGCTCACACTTCCTGCTGCCTTGCTAACCTATTTTCCAGGGTCATTTTCTTTCAAGTGCAGTTAAAATTTTTCTCTGTCGAACTGAAGTATGTACTAGATGCTCTTGGGATTTGAGTTCACCATTCCAGACTTTTATCTGGAACAGGTAGCCTAAGTGAATTTTCCATCTTGTAAAGCTCCTGCAGTGAGACCACAGAGGAGAAAATGGAGCTAAGTACTGACAGATATGCCACAGGTCTTTGTGTTGTGAATCAGGGTTGTAGTTGGAAATATATATAATTTACTCATGTTAAAAGATATAACTTTCAAGGGTCCAAGCTATTTATACCTGCATTTTCTGCTTTACTACTTAGCATAGGAAGAAAGCTTCAATACCAAATCTTCACAGATGATACAATTTATCTCCATCTATACCTAATTTTGATTGTTTGCATGCACCAAATTGCAAGTTCTGCTCCTTCAAGATCATTGCAAGGGACAACTGTGTTAATGTGGACAGACTTCTTTCCTCTTTCTTCCTGCTCTAATATATGGGCATAAGCTGGCCTAAATCTCCATTCCTATAGTTTGCCTTAAATGAAAATGGTTTGCATACTTATTGGGAATTTCAGAAATGTGAGAAATAAATAACATCAAGTGTCCATGCTTTTCAGGTCTGAAAACAAGTCAGTCCCCACATCTGGCCTACTGTGCTGCTTAACTGTAGTGTTTCAATTTTCAGTTAGCTGCAAATATTTAAGAAAACCCAGCCTCTGATCAGGTTGGATAAATGGGTAACAACCACTCCATTTCTGAATGGCCACACCCCCAGTGTTTATCACTGACCCTTGATAATAGCTGGAAGAGAAGTTGTTATCACAGTAACTTTTGTTTGTTCATTTCAAATTAACATAATTTATGGATTTAATCTGCAGGACAATCTTGTGAGATCCAATTACAGATAAGGCTCCAACTTTAAATTTTAACTGATATGATAGAACATTTAAAGAAAAGTGAGATCTTCTGTTGACTTTGCCTCTCTCTTATATTCTGCTCCCTTCATGTTCTAAAATCTTTCCCATTTTTGAGAGTAACCAAAAAACTCCAATGTTTCTAGCAGCTCCTGGTAGAAAATGAAACGTACTGCTTGCACTTACTCAGAACTTACAATATACTTGCCTTGATATTGGATAGTTCACACAAATTATTTTGTTTGTATATTCTTCCTGCTTGCAGAGAAATATTTTTATCACTTTATAGAAGAGAAAACTGAGATCCAGTATTTCTAATACAGTGACTGGAAGCTCAAGAACAGGATTTACATCATGAAGAAGAATTTCTCAAATGTCAGTTAATTTCTCTGTACTATGCCATGAAAATGTAGTATTTTACTATATTTCTTTTTTTAAATTTTTTTTATTATTATTATTTATTCAACTGTGTGCATATGCGTGTGTATGTGCGCTCACGCGTGTGTGTGTGTGTGTGTGTGTGTGTGTGTGTGTGTGTGTGTGTCTGAGTATGTGTAGAACCACGGACGAATTCGCGAACCACCATGAACGCCTCCACCTTCTTCTGCCCGGGATTCACAGGCTCCGCCCTACCAGGACCAGAAGCACAGGCCGCCCCCGCTTCCACCTGGCATCTATACGTGGGATCTGGGTCCGAACTCAGGACCTTCCGCCTGCAAGGCGGAGGCTTAACCCCTGAGCCACCTCTCCAGCCCTATTTTACTATATTTCTATAGTATAGCTTTTGAGGGTTTGAGGAATTTATAAACCATTTAACAAAACCTTTGATAACTCCAGTTTCTTCTTGCTCATCCTTCTTTCTGAGTCATAATCTCATTAGAATCCCCCATGGTTCTTAATTTGTTACCTTTCCTAAATGTATTCTAATATGCATTTTGCTTATAATAAACAAATCATTTACTATACAATTATGATACAATGTTGCTAAAATCTGATTATTACAAGGAAGCCTATCATAGCACATTAGCTCCTACAACTTTGATGGTAATTCTCTATTTCTACACTTCTTATCTTTTTGTGAAAGCATTCTCCCTATTTCACTGAAATTTTAGCAAACTTTTAGGAGAACCTCAACATCTACTTGCTAAAATTTTGTTAACACATTCTTCTTTGTCAGAAAAATAATTGTCCTTTATTATTACATGCAGATAATTATTGTCTATGGCCATATTATATGAGTTATTATTTATTTAAGATTGACTATTGAAATATGTGACTTGGTAAATTTTAATTTATCTTAATAAAGCATTAGATTCAAACTTACATGGAACTTGCAAAAGAAGAAAAATAAAGGTCATTAGAGAATTTACAACTCTGATACCACTGTACAACACAAAGTAATTCCTGGCCTTGAAGAATGGATCATTTAGAATGAGGTACTAACCTCTAATTAGGTAGATGCTAATGATGTGTGTTCTAAGTGATAAGAAATAGGTATAAAATTATAAATGTGTCTTCTGTAAGATTATAAGACTTACCTGAATCATCACTGAGATTTGATGTATTGGATGGATTGTCAGCATTATAATTTCACAAAATAATTTGTAGCAGAAAAAGGTTAAAAAAGTCTAAATGAGCCATTTAGGATTAAGTCAATTAGATAAAAATTCAGAAGAAAAAAAATAAGGCCTCATTCACTCATTTGAGATATTAGTTAGAAAAAGAATTTTTATTAATGTAAGAATAAAAAAGTATTATTCTTAAATATCCTTTTAGGAAAATACAGGAACATATTGTTGGATTTCTTTCTTTAGTAGTCTAAGGTTGTTAAGATTGCATGAGAGTTAGCATTTACATGGAAGTTTCAGGATATATTGAAAAGTTAAAGCATTATTTTGCATTGGCAATAATCTCTTTAGCTCACTGTGGAGTATTTCAATGACAAAAAATAATCAAATTAAAGCTTCAGAATCTGCTATACAATTCCAATTTAAAAAGGTATAATCAGCAATAACTTTATGAATAAAATCTATGTCATAATGTTCTTTTATAAGAGAAATAGAATGGTTTCTCTATGACAGAGAACTGAAATGTATCAATGTCTAGGTTCTTCTTCTTACTTTCTAGAGAGGATTTCATAACCCAGAGTAGCCTCAAATTTACCATGGAGATGAGAGAGGTTTTAAACTCCTGCTTAGTAGCCAAATACCATGATTAGTGGAATGCATCACCATACTTGAACCACCATACTTTTTGCTAAATCAAACATTGAATTTAAATTTACAGTACCGTATGACTTGTAATATAGACACATATGCATAAATACATATATGTGCATATAATTTAATTTAGAATATTATAGTTTTGCTTTCTAAAAAGGTGAATTTTTAGTAACTTGAGAGTGACCCTTTCCTTATGTTTGTACTCTTGCTTGTATGTGAAAAGAAGTCAGTTATTGGTATTTATGATATTACTGTTATCTCCATTCATCTGCACTGACTTTTAATAGTGGTCTTGAGAAGAATAATGCTTTGTGAGAATATGAATGATAGGAATAACACCCAAATAGTTTATTATAACTACTCATTCCCAAAAGTTTCAGCATTTGGTAAGCATCAAATGAACAGTTGCTCATGTTTAGGAATACTATAAGGAATCCAGACATACTCCTTATGGGTACTGTAAAGTTATTCATAGATGACTTGGAGGAATTAGGAAGTTATTTGCTGTGTGATAGTATTCTCTTATAATCCCTGAAGTCTATTTTAGTGTTATTTGTATAAAACGATAGCTCTTTCCACATTTTCTCTTCTTGTTCACGTCCCCTGATCATGAACATTTTTATCAATTTTTGACATCAATGTTCCTGAACTATAGCAATATAAATTATAGCTATGATGCTGAGACTTAGTAGAGGAATTATATATTGAAATCATTTCTAAATCAGATGCCTTTACCTTAGAATAAGAGTGCAAAAATATAGGTTTCTGTCACAACTTATCATAAAGTGAATACAGATTTCTCTTAGCTCTTGGATGACAAGTGACTTTCCAGAGAAGATGTTGCAACCTTGCTATTTTCACCATTGTATTTTTCTTTCTTTTAGACATGTGCCATTTTTAATATGAGCTTTTGTTATTTATTCCTGTAAAGGAAGCAATTCATTTCTTCATGAAAGTGTGGAAACAAGACCTCAGGTTGTTTAAAATGACTGTTTTCCTTTCTCTTTCTCTTTCTCTGAGAATGTATGAGTATAAATTAAGGTTCTAACTCTTTGAGGCAACTCAAAAATCTCCTTGCATGTTAATTGTAGTGCTGTTTATAACTTACTGTATTGTAGGTTGCTTACGTATTGTTAATATGTATTTATTTTCAGCATATTACAATAATTACTATCATATTTCACTACTGAGTAAAAGGATAAAAACAGAATTTTGAGTCTAAATGGAGTTTGACTGTTATCATTTAAAAATGAATATTGAAAATGAATTTATATATATATACATATACATAAAAGTTAGCCCTCAGTCCACTACTTCAAACAAATGACTCAAATGTTGATTTTATTTCCTGCTATTTCCTGCTTCAGGGAAATGCCAGTACTTATAAAGGCAAAGATATTTACTTAATATAGAGAATGAGAAGGTCACCTCAAAAGCCATTCCATGGCTAAGTGAAAGTTACTGAAGATTGGCTTTTCTTAGTACAAAATATCAAATGTGGTGGGATGTGGTAATTATATAGTCCCCATCAATCATAAGGTGCTAACATTGTTGATTTTCACGTTAATAATTTGGATCTTCATAATCATACTTTGAAATAAATGAGGCTACTCTTTCACATTCAAAAAGAAAATTAAGTATTTACAAAGTGCATGTACTCTTGTGAGAACATGTCATCCACCTTTGCTTCACTATAACACGACTAATTAAAGGGAGAGAGCATTTATGACTTCAAAATTTCATTTCATGGTCATTGCCTCTGTTGATTCTGGGTCACATCATGTTGGCAGGGCCATGGGTAAGAGACTACTGGCCCAATAGCAAACAAAAAACACAAAAATCTAACCCCAGGAACATGTCTTCAAGGGACTCCCATCAGGCTAATGTTTCTAGAACCTCTCCAGAATCACAGTGAGCAGTGAACCAGGCTTTTATAACATGAATATTGGTGGTATGCATCACATCCCAATAATCATAACCATTGAGTTCCAAAGAATTTAAAGCAGATTAAAAAGTAGACAGTCTAGGTGAAACTTTCTCTTCACTATTTCATTAAAGATACACATGACCTGCTTTATTACCAAATAATGTAACCTAAATATTTTATGTTTAGAACAGATTAATGATTTAATAAATTATACTGAACAGGACTATGAGGTACAATGAGGAAGGATATTATTGCAAGACAAAAAGTCACAACTAAATTATGGAATCCTAATAACAATGCTAATGAATTTATTTTTCAGTGTTTAGTCTAAATTTATATGAGCGTTAATTCTATGTGATGTCTATTTCTTAGTATACCAAAAAAATCCCACAATCTAGTTTCTCAGAATAATAATTTTGGGTTTTTTTAGGCAGAAAAAGGTATGAAAAATCTTTAAATGATCAATTAAAAATCCTTAACATTTTCATTGATCAAAGTTTATATGTAAATCAGGTATAACAGCCTGACACATCATTTAACATGAAAATATCAATTATCTTGTGTTACCCAACTAAGTTGATGTAATAAATTAAATAAATTATGTCAGCTAATTATATTGTCACAGTTTAGATACAAATACTGAAAACAGTCATTTTCTTCGTTGTTTGATTTGGTGTGGTTGAGATAAGATTTCTCCATGTAGCTCATGTTAGCGTGGAACTCACTTGGTAGTCCAGAAGATTACAGTCTTGTGCCAACCCTCCTATCTCTGATTGCTGAATATTGGGGATGCAGGGCCTGGTGAGATGGTTCAATTGGTAAATGCCTTTCTCGTTAACATTAGAAATTGAGCTTTATGCTCAGCACCTACGCAGGAAATAGCCGGTTCCCCTCATCCCATCACTGAGCAGACCAGAACAGATAGATCGCTGTGGCTTGCTGACTATTCAGCCAAGCCTAGCTAGTAGGTGTCAGGCCAGCCTGCTTCAAAAACAAGGTATGATGACCCAGTGAATATATACATTGCCACAAAACCAGACTATCTGGGTGATTGATTCCTTCAAATACTTCTCTGACCAAGAAGACAAGCACATGTAGACATATAAACACACAAGTACACACATGCGTGTGCACACACACACACATACACACACATAGAAAATAAATTAAAAGTAATTAAAAATTAATGAATGTAAAACAATTACAATTACAAAACAAAGTGTATGCTTCCTGAGGAACAACACCTGATATTGTTCTCTGGCTTCCATATGTACTTTCACATATATCTGCCACATTTGCATACACACACATGAACATATTCATATACATACGACTACTTTCTGCCCCACATAAGGATAGAATGAGTTTGTTGGTAAATTACCTGTCAAAAGTAAAGAAAAACATGTAAGTCATTAACTGTTACTTAAAATATTTCATATGTTAGACTCTTTTCTACAAATTTATAAAGGACTATAGCTCCTCCAACACATTACAGGATGCTTAATTTCAGTTAATTGATAAAGCAAGTTTTAGAATTAAAAATAAACATTCCTGTTTATATGGTTTTTTAGCATATGAATAACTGAAATCTGAAATTGTAATTATTATGTAAAAGTCATAGATAAGATGAAAAGAGATGCTAAAGTGATTTGAAGTTATGGTGTTTAATGCTTCTGATGTGATACTATTAAAGAAAACCTACTATAGAATTTTAACATTTATTTGTTTAATTGACACAAAGACATGCACACTTTAGAACATTATATGATGTTTTGACAGATGTGTACATTATAGATTCAGGTTAAGTATCTCTAGCTCCTGAAATATTTACAGCTTTTTTGTGGTTAAAAATATTCATTTCTTGGTAGAAAAAACATATAAAATGCTTCAATTTAGGTTTTCTATTTATGTGTGTGTGTGTGTGTGTGTATGTGTGTGTGTGTGTGTGTGTATGTACATTTCTTTGATGTGGGTGAATGGACTTGAATAGGTATATGTAAGTAGGAGCACTTGAAAGTGTGTGACTACATAATTCCAAGGTTGAAATCATGAACTCAATTGCTCTTTCACCTTATTGTTATGATCTTGGTTCTCTAAACCCAGTACATGCCATTAGAGCTAGCTGGACTAGCCAGATTGCTATTAGGAATCCTGTGTGCACCTTCCTGTGCTAGACCACTATACCTGCTGATCATTTTGGCATGGGATCAGGGGATCTGAACTCAGGTCCTTTTGTTTTTCAGGTTAGGGTTTTAATGACTAGGCTATCTCCCTGGCCCTCCTTTTCAATTATTAAAATACATCTTACATATTTTCTTATCTCTACTCCTTTTGCACTTGAATATGTAAAATCATTGCTCCTATTGCCTTTCAACTTAGGACCTATTGATTGACTTTCCCAGTTTCTCCTTCCCTGCTTAACTGATAAGACCCTGTTAGCTTTCATTCTTCTTTAAATTTCTAGGGGATCAAATTTTTTATACTCCAAATACAAGTGAGATCAGTTAGTATCTGTCTTTCTGTACAGCTTAGCTTACTTATTGTAACCTCAGATTCCATTCATGTCACAAATAAAAAGATGTTATTCTTTCTACAGTTTTATGATAGTCCTTTATATACCATATCATATTTTATTCATCCATGGATAAGTTAATGGATGCTTGGATCATTTTTATTTCTTGGCTATTGTGTGAATTGTGATGTAGTAAACATAGACATGCAGCGATTTCTTGTACATAGCAATTTTATGTCCTTTGTTTGTATACCTAGCAATGGGATTATTGGATCACAAAGTAATGCTGTGATGTTTTGAGGAGCCTCTATACTGCTTTCCATATACTAATTTCCATTTCCACCAACCATGTGTAAGGGTTTCATTTTGTCTTTGCCAGCACCAATCTTTTGTGTTTTAGATAATAGCCTCTAACTGCAGTGAGGTGATAACTCAGTCTGGTTGTTATTTGCATTTTCCTGAATGTTAGTGATACTGAACATTTTTCATATACCTGTTTGTTTTTTATGTTTTCTCTGAGAAATGTCTACTTGACTCTCTTGCCCATTATATTATTTGGGTGTGTTTACTACTGAACTGAATTCTTCCAATATTCTGGAGATGAGTTCCTTGTCTGATATAGAATCTGCACACATTTTCATCTATTCAGTAAGTGGTACCTTTACCACATTGTTTCTTTTGCTGTGGAGAAGCTGTTTCATTAGATAAGCTTAATATGCTGGAATTTTAAATGCTTAGAATGTCATAGTACTGAAGAAAATTTAACATGGTAAAGTTAGAATACACATAATAGTGATTGTTTTAGGAATAGTGTTTTACAAATGAAATTAAAACATTAATAGCTGATGTATCATCAGAAAGCATTGCTTGACAATCCTGTTTTCTTTCCAAATGTGGATGTATGGATGCTAGTATACATAGCATGTATGAAGGGTATTATTTGGTGTATCTTCAGTAAGAACTGCTATGTTGATAATCAAAAGCAGCAGTCTTTACATTCACATTTTTATTTTTCAGGGATGAATAGGGTCTGTGCACAGTTCATATGTGTTTCCTTTTGATTCCCATTCAGTGCGTGGAGTTGCTACAGTAACCCACTGTGTGAGTGCCAGAATAGGTTACTGTTCTGAGATTATAAACCAGTGAGATTATCTATATTTGTAAGCTAATTAATTGTCCTGACTTTTCATTTATATGATCTAGATTGGGAAGAATTTGGTAACAAATAAAGACACCATGAAAGCACTTGCAAGATTTTGTTCATATTTTCTCATTAACTCTTCTGAATCTTACTACTAAAATTAATGACATACTTAAGAACGATTTTCTTTTTGAGTGGCTTCAAATCAAAGAGTTTTTTTTTTTTTCCATTTCGTAGTAGGGGATTTGCATATTGAACATGCAGTTGTCTGCTTCACAGATTTTTTTATGTGAACACAATATGACTAAGATACAGTAATGTCGGGTCCAACTTGTTAGTCTCCCTTTTACTCAAAGGTGTAGAAAGATGTCAGACTCTGACGCACCTCACTCCACTCTCCTGGAGCTTTAGAAGAGGGCATTCAAGTGAGGCCAGTTCTATTTTCTGACCAGACCCCTGCAGTCCAGGAACTAGGTCAAAATCTGCTGACCTTCTGTGAAGAATTTCTTCTGGTGCTCAGATAGGAAAGGCTTTTGATAGCCGCTCTGTGGGGCAAGCACACAGAAATTGCAAGTCAACATTGTTTGGTGTTTTCATGAAAGTATCATAGAATAATATAAGAGTAAAATTCACGACTGAATATTTTTGTCTGCTTCAAACCATGAGAATGCTAAAACCAAAGTTTTGGGAATCAGAGCACATGAAGTCAAGCTCTTTGGGGGTTAATATGTATTTAGTATACTTTTATTTCAGAACAGTAATGGAGAACTTTTATTTTGGAACTGTAATTCAATACCAGAAAGAGGCTGACCTACCTTCTAATTTCATCAACTCTTTCTGATCTACAAATGTTAGTTTTGTCCTCATGTTCGTTATTCAGGATCGTGATCTAGGCCAATAAGTCTTAATAAATGGAAAGAATAAAGCCAAGGAAAATTTAGTCTGAATATAAAAAATTAATAACACTAAAAATTATTGGCTTTATAATTGCTTCCCAGCAGATATAGCAAAAGAACTGCTCCTAGGGTCATTGAAGAAGCCCGACTCAAACAAAATGCTTAGCCTGTGGATTAGGCTAGCTAATAAGTTTTAGCCCTCTCCAATTCCCAAGCACTGGTGATTGCACATTGAATGTCACAGTTATCACTTTAGGAAGTCCAGAGAAGGGCAAAACTCTTTATAATCCTCGAAGGGATTGTATTGTTGCTATTATTATAACATCTCTCGTGGTGAAACTAATGGGAAGAGGCACAAATTACAGACATTTAGCAAGGGGAAATAGTCTCTTTTTCTATTATTCTCCCTTATTAACTACTAATTTCCCTCTCCCTTCTCACATTAACCCTGCCTGACAGGACATAGAAATTAAAGTGTCCATTAGGTGCTGGTCTCCAATAGTCTACTAAGGGTGCATCCTGCCATCAGTGCCTCTGTGTGAAGGGATGTGACCGGTACAGAGTGGCTTGCTCGTTTTAGAGCTCAGCGTCTCCATTTGGAAGCTTATCCTCAGAGAATGCTCCAGAGCAATAGACTGTCTGGACAAAACACAACTAGAACAAGAAGGAACAATGAGATGTAGCTGGTCAGAGGAGGCTGCCCTCAGAGAGCTCTAAGCCAGGTGTTTCTGTCACCAGAGAGCTATAAGTATGGAGGGAGGTGTAGGACCACACAGGACCCATAATGAATAATTCAGTATTGCCTTACCCTCTACTGAGTCTATTTTCTTATTTACAAACATAAATGAGAGAGTTATGGGTCACAATTCTCACAAAGATATTTTATTACCTGCAAGGATTATCTGTTTGCATATGCTTTTTATCCCACAGAGTTTCCATGTATTTGAGCAGAAATTTAGACTCAGAAGAAAATGAAAGAAAACTGTCTTAACAATTGTGATGTGTTCTGTGATCAGGAAGGGAATTGGGGATAATTTCTTCTGTGCACTGAATGTACTTCATCATTTTATTCCATTAATTGTGCTCTTATCTGGAAGTGCAACAAAAGGAACATAGAAAACTATTATTTGGGAAATTTTCTCCCTACCTCATCTGCCCCTGTTGTTGCAGATGGATCATCTGAATTTTCAAATAAATTCTCCCAAGTTGATTTAGGTTTAAGAGATGCTTAAAATATCTAAGTGGCCAAACAGCTGTTTACCTCTTTCCCAAAGTAGTTCCTAACTACATGAACTTAGAGGGCAAGTGGGCTCAGTGCCACATGAATGGAGAGAAGAATCCAGAGTCTTATTCAGTGAGGCAGCTTGCTCCCTGAGGCACTCCGAATGAAAATGGCCTGATGTGAGAATGGTTACAAATGATCCGTGTGGATCCACCCACACATGGACTCACACATGCCATCCCGGTACTCTGGAGGCCGAAGCAGGAGGATTACAATGCACATTATTCAGGATCTAGGTCAGGGTCTCAAAACAAAACACTAAGACAAAACCTACAATTACATAAGGGTGTCAAAGCTGGAATATTTTCCTGATCATGGAACATAAGTCATTTGCTAAGACTGATTTTTTTTAATATCAAAACTGAAATTTGGTGGCAATTGCTAATTGCAAGAAAATATCTGAGAGGTTTTGGGCATATTTTCTATTGTTATTAATACATATTGTCGTTTTGGATTCAGACTTGGAAGTTTGAAATTTACAAGGCTGAAGAAAATTGAATCATGAGAAATCAGAGCAGGCAGAATTTCCCAGAAGACAGAGACACGTGTCTCAGGAGTCTCTGAGCTGGAGAGTTTAGAAGATGGAAGAATTCAGAAACAAGGACTTATAAATTTTTCTGCATTTGTATAGTTGCAAAGAAAGCCTATAAATCCCAGAGATAAAACAAAAGAAACAGAATAAAAAAATAGAAAATAGGCAAAAAGTGAAGAGCTTGTTTCATAAGAAAAAAAAATGAAAGAGAAATCTAGTGCCTATTCTTTTTTTTATAAGCAGTTTTCCTGGTGCTAATTGCTATATATTTTTCAATGTTGATTTTACGTTTCCCTGTGTTCAACATTTTCTTCGTTTATATTGCTGAATGGATCCATTCTCTAAGAAGACAGATATCCATTATTTATACCAACTGATAATTTACTGCCTGCTCTCCCATTCAGTGATAGTTCCCCATTTCTATTGATTGATTACTAATTTGCTTACTAACTTTCATCTGTTTAGACAAGGTCCCATGTAAATACTAACTGATCTCCAGCTCATTATGTAGTCACATTCGGCCTTGCAATCCTGATCCTCCTTGGAGTCCGGGATTATAGTTCAAGAGATGCTCCTGACAAAGATTCTAAAGAGCTGGGATTGAAGTGACTTGATTCCCAAGTGCTTTTCTTTTATAAATCTAATTTCACTACAAAAAGTTTACTCCAGGCCTAGGTATACCAAGAAAGTGCCACATATTTACCAACAGCAAAGTTTTCTGCTGATGTCATTGCTGACTTAAAACACTCTAAAAGGTCTGGCATGGTTTTTGTCTGACTTCTCAGTGATCCACACTGTGCTCCCAGAGTCCAAACAGTCTTGTGTTTAGGGATCCATCCAAGTCAAATTAGAATTTCTGTTGAAAAATTCCTCATGTCTAGAATTCTTGCCACTTGGGTTTCCCCCTTACCAATAATTTCTAATCATTATAATATTGGAGAAGCCATCTTACTTTTCTCATCTCCAATTTTTTTCACTTATAATTTATTCAAGATAGATGACTGGACCAGCATTAGTAGCATTGTTTGTGACCATAAATTGTCTTCCTCACGGGGGTTGATATTAGAAAACTATACCAGCTTAATTTTAACATTATGACTTGCATATTTTTTGCTTAAGGTATTTGATGATAATAAAATTAAATAGTTTGGGAAAGAAAAAAAAACAGTCATGGAAAGTAATCCCCCTTATGTTATTTCAGGGAGAATGGCATTATCGCAAAAAAATTCTATCTGTCATTCACACTTGGTTGCTTTCACAGAAAATCACAGGCTCAGTGTCTTAAACAAGAGGAAGGTTTCTCATAGTCTTACACTGTGGAAAACACAAGGATAAGATACCCGAATATCCAAGTCTATGGAGAGCAGATTTTCTGAGCATAAACATCCATCCATTATTGAGTCTATACTTATTCAAGTGTGTAAGGATTGTAAGTGTGAAAGGAGATATGTCAGGAGGTGGGAAGAAGGAATCAGAGAGGCAGAAGAGTAAGGAAGCAGCCAGGTTTTCCTTCTTTTAAGAGTGCTAGTTCCATTGATTAGTGATTCACTCTCCAGCAAATGGCCAACCAGAGAGAGGTCCGACCTCCAAATACCATCACACTGGAGATTTGGACTTCAACAAATGAATTTTAGTGTATCTGTTCTTTGAGGCGCTCCCCTACAATTGGATAGAAAGAAATTAAATGTGAACGTCATCACTTAGAATCCCCACCCTCCCTCAGTTTGCCAGCTATTTAATTTTCAAACACCAGTCCAGAGAACTAAACAGAGTTTTATTCTCTCAGCTCATGTGGTAGGAATAACAATAGAGAAGCAAATAAATTCACTTTCAAAGGGCCGAACACCAGCAATGCAATCTACAGTGTTATATGTTAGACTATACATACAACAGTTTAAGTTAGACTATATTTAATCTAGAAATATACAAAAACACAAGACGATCTAGTGACAGTTATTCTGTGAATGATAACAGCTTACACCTGACTTACTGAAGCTATTTTTATTATCATTATTTTAGAGAGAAAATGCAAGATTCTGACATTCAGTTACCTTTGTAAAGAGTTTTACTTTTAAAATCTTTCCCTCTTTTGGCATCCAAACTCATCACAGATGCTTTATGATTTTCTGGTTTTAATTAATGTCAGCCCCCAGGTTGCAGGGAGAGTTGTCTTTTTTCCCTGCCAGAGCCCAGACTGAGAGCATTGTGCTCACATGGAAGGAATGATTTCCATTAGGGGTCCAAAGTAAAGTTTCCACTGCTCCCAAATCTGCATCCGTTTTTTCTGTCAGATATCAGGTTCTTTTCTGATAAGAACCCTTCCAGTCAACTAAGATGGACTTCCCAAATATCATGGCTACAATTTGACACCATGAATATCATTAGTTATATTTCCATAACTCAGGTGTGTTTCTATTTCATCCACTCCTATTAGCTTTTATGATAAGTGTTGCACTTTATTTCTTATTTAATTACAGGTGTTTTTTGGAGTTGTAGTCATTTATCATTACAATACACTACATAAATCTTAGATTAAGTATAGTCTTCACATAGTTTAGATTGGTGCAAAAGCATACATATACTCTCTTAGCATCTTTTTAAACAGGATGGATGTAAGCTAATTGGCAGAAAACAAATGATAAACTTGCCATTGATATAAATTATATCCATTTATTTAAATAATTTATTTGAATGGTCAGTGTCTATTTGTCTTAAAGACATAAATGTTTCAAAATTCAATGAAAAAACTAAATTGTCAAGAAATTTTCAGTTTCATAGAGATGATTTTCTAATTGGCATGAGTCTTAAGAATGATGAGTAGCCTAAATAGAATACTGACAAAATGTGAAATAAAGTTGATAAAAGACAAGAGACAGGATGCTAAGATATATTACTAAGGGAAAAAATGTGTGTATTCATTTGTTCAATCAAGGAACGTTTTCCATACACACCTGGTGTTCATATAAATACCATGGACACAAGAATAAAATGAAAAGTAATCAACTTATTTTATAAATCAAAACAAAAATGCTAAACTTTCTAATGTATTTATTTACCCAAATTGTCAATTCCAGTAAATCTTTAACAAGAGTGGCAGGTGACAAAGATTATATTATATAGAGTAGTATTAGTATACTTATCATAAAGTCTTTAAATTGAGACATCAAGGATGAAATTAACCAGCCACATAAGTGGAGGAGTTGAATATTGCAGACGGGAATTAAAGGGAAAGATCCAAGAAACAATAGGTTTGCTACTCACGTTGGTATTTGAATTGCATTCTAAGATATGAACAGATTTAGGTGAAAGCCAAAGGAATCTGATAGTGTCTTTTAAAAGTATTTTACTCCATAAAATATCTTCTTGGTTAGTTATTATAGAATGAGTCAAATGTTTTAATCATCTTTGTGCGGTTTTTATATTTCCTTTAGGGCATCTGGCTTCTGTCAACAGTGACTAATTCCTCTGCAAATATAGAGGATGAAAGGAAACTGCCCTGAGATTTGCATAGAGCATGGTACAACATACCATGCTACAGCATGTACTCTGCTGCTTTACAAGTTGCAGGCACATTTGGTTTAGATGAAGTTGTTAATTACTACTTAAGGTTATGATTCAATTTGAACATGAACAAATATTGTTTTCAATACCTTCCATTCTCATTTGGAAAGCTCTCCATGATTATGTAATTACCTAGCTTCTGATATACTGCTGCTGAGAGTAATCAGTTATTCAAAACCTTGTTTAAAATATTAGAAAAGCCTGAAGCATTGAACTATCTCTAAAACCTTGAAAGATTTTAAAGATTTAGGATGATACTAGAATTCCTGAAGCCTGCTGGCCTACTACATTCCAGACTGTTTCTGAAAAATAACACATGTGAGTTTATAAAAGCAAGTTGGTGAGCAGTTGTGATATTCAGATAACCTAGGATAGAATGATAAAAATACAAAGTTGGCAAACATCTACACAGAAAGAAAAAGAAAAGAAAATTTTTTTCAAAAGAAGTGATTACAAGAACACAGCATAATTTTATAAGACAAGCTAGACCCTTTTTTGGGTTCTGCTGAACTGGAGATTGGCTATTTGCACATTTATCTTATAACGGTAGAACTTTTACTGCTCTAAGTTTCTTTATTTTTTTTCCTTTGCATTTGTTTTCAATTCAATGCACCGATTCTCTTTAAACTAGTTGCATAAAAGAATGCATGCCTTGAGCAAGGAGGAAACATGTTATGTGGATATTCATTGTGTGTGCATTTTTAATTCTAAGGCCATGAGGCCAACTGAAACTGTGGTTGCTTTTGTTATTCAAATAAAATTATTTCCTTTGGCAATTCAGTTATTTCAGAGTGAACTAAATTTTTCATCAGTTCCTATTAATCTGTAAATATATTATTTCTCTAAATGATAACCCTCCAGTAATTGATGATGAAAACATTGTAGGAAAAAAAATCTCAGAGAATACTATACATTTCATTTTGCAATGCACATGTTTTCCAAAGACTTGCTTAATTGTGATAGCTATGAATCTACATGGAAATATCTTAGTGTATAAAGGTATGGAAATGAAAATTACAGTTATTAAAGGTGAGAAACCATGATCTGACAAACACAAAATATGTTTAAACAAGTTGTTAATTATATTCTGAGAGATACTATAAATTATTAAATTGTGAAAAAGAAGTTACTAAGGAAGACATAGATTAGGCTCATAGGTCATATGTGTAATTCAGGTCAAGTGAAAAGTCACAGAAGGATGTGACATAAACCTAGCAATAAAGAAGAATGCAGGTCCAAGTAGGAACTGTGGGATTCTTTGAAGTGTTGAAAATGCTACACTTGGAATAGCAAGGTAGCTCAGATTGCAAATTCACCTGTTACACTCACCTGATGACCCAGATTCAATTCTCAGAATTCACATAAAAGATAGGAGGAGAGAACTAATTTAAAAAAACAAACAAACAAAACATTGCTTTCTGACTTCCACAGCATGCCGTGTCATGAAAGCACCCAAAGCTAACAAAACAATAAATACAGTTTTAAAATTTAAAATGTTATAGTTGCTGAAGTGACATCCATTTATGTAGGAAGAAGCATCATACAATTTGTGTTTTGCTCCTTGAAATTTAAGGGTCATGCCTCTGATTGCAAGCCTGTTCTTCCCATGTATTAGTGATATGGTAATCTTTCATGTTCCTCATTCTCATGAATTGAACATCATTTTAAAAGAGTTTTGCGGGGCTGAAGAGGTGGCTCAGGGGTTAAGCCTCTGCCTTGCAGGCAGAAGGACCCGAGTTCTGATCCTAGACCCCCACGTATAAACACCAGGGCAGAAGCAGGGGCGGCCTGCTAGTTCCTGAATTCATCCGTGGTTCTGCACACACACACACACACACACACACACACACACACACGTACAATTGAATAAAAAAAAATAGTTTTGCTAGGAACTAGAGGTGACTCAGGGATTAAAACTCTCTCCCATAAGCAGAAGCACCCAGATTCTGATTTCCAGATCCCATGTAAAAATGACAGGCAGAAATGGCAGTGGCCTGTTCTTCCGGTTCTGAAAGACAGAACCTGGAAAATTTCAGAACAAATCAAAGAGGATGTAGAGCAATCCAGGATGATTTCTGAACTGAATTACTCTTGACCCTACACACACACACACACACACACACACACTTGTACGAGTGCATGCACTCACAATAAATAAAGAAAAAAATATAAGAGGTTTTCTAAAAAACTGTAAAGGTGTCTTGTGAGCACATTTATGTTCTTTATGGTCATGTACTTGGGTACACATGTGTGAACCCAAGAGTCCAGAGGTTTATGCCTGGTACCTTTATCACCGTTCTCTACCTTTATACATTGCTGCAGAGCTTCTCATTTGGTCCCAGACATCCTGATTTAGGATGCTGACTAATGAGTCTGTCCAAGGTTCGCTAGTCTCTGTATCTAGGAATTTCATGGAGGTCACCATTCTGGCCTGGAATTTACATGGGTACTTGTGTGACAAGCAACCTACCATTTAGTTGTCTCCTCCAGCCCTGAAAAAAGGGAGTTTTAAAGTACTATCAGTGAATGTTCTTTCTACACACCAATTGACAGAATGTTCTATGTTTTTATTTCTTTACTGAAAAGCAAGAACTTTCTGTTTTATGGTCAAGTACAAAAAGCAAGATGTTTGAGAACATTTCTGATACTGCTTCCTTTTCCCAAGAACATCAAGCTTTTCTTTCTTTTCTCTTTGGCTGTAGAGGTTTTCTCCAGACGATGAGGTCTGCTTCATCAAAACTGATTCAAAAATTGAATCATAGGATTTAATTTAATAAAGGTTTCAAGAATATTTTGTGATTTACCAAAGGTTTGAAAATTTTTAACTGATTTGCTGTTATTGCAAATTTTAGGATATTTCAAAGATTGAAGTGTAGACAATATATTGTATATAGTTTTTTATTCATTACTAAGGCAAAATCAGAGGTGTAGCATTGCATGCTTTTTTCCCCCCTTTGAAAAGTACATAGAGGCCTTCAGATTTCTGGAAGGAGGAGATTTCATAAATTTGTAGTAAATTGTGTCAAGCATGGAGAGCTGCCAAGTTGTAATTCATTAGTTTCCTGCTTGGCAGAGTTCCGTTTTTCTATCAGCAGTGAAACACACAGGTTTATTCTAGGGGCATAAAGTGTTCCCATTTCTAAAAGGCAGCTTATGCTTTTATTTAATATAAAATTTACAATTCTTAGAACAAATACAACAGAAAAGGTCTTGTAAGTTCTTTGTAAGAAGATAAAATTTGGAAGGATTTGTAAAAGATCATTCCAATTACACTCACATAAGTTGAGATGAATGTCTTCAGAAATGGAAAAAAATCTTTAAAAATCTTTTAGTTCATGCACTTTCTCAACAAAAGACTCAAGTCTTAAAAAAAGATACAGAAACCTGAGAACTGAGAAGGGATGTTCACTTCCACTCTACATTGCTTTTATTTCCTGAGCCTTTACAAGGTCTTAAATAAATGCACACAGCCCCTGAGTGTAATATTTTTCTCACTTTGTTTATTATTTTGGTCAGTTGAGGAGATAATGTTTTATATTTCTTCTAATTGTGGAGCAAATGCTTTATCAGCTTTCAGAGAAGATGGTCTCAAAGTTACATGCTCTAAAGAGTGAGGTTTTCCATCTCTTACAGGATTTGAAAATGAAACATTTCTTCTTAGGTTCCCTGTTTAAGACAGAATTATGTATATCTTGTTCCAGCAAGTCAAGGAGGTTTCTGTTATCTGTTTATTAGCACATAGTCTTTAATTCCTCTTCTCTTTGCATCCTTGGACTTGCTCACCTTTGCCAAGAAGGTCACAAAGAGGAATGTCACTGAATGTTGGAGATAACGTTATGCTGCTCATGAGACTAAATCTGAATGTCTCCACAAAGGAGGAAATGAATAGCTAATGCAAGATTCTCTCTTCTCAATTCTAATGCAGAAAATAGCCCCAACTCAAGAGGGTATAAAGGAGGAGAATAAGAATGAGAGGATCCATTTTGAATAGAATGATCAGAGGCATAGTCAGAAAGAGCAGGCTCCTCCTAATGGACTTTGGCAAAGATGAAGAACATTTATTCTTAGATTAACTAGGCACCAAAGGAGCGAAAGGTAGTGTAAGGGAAAAGCCATCTGTGGTACATACTGAACGAACACTTAGCTGTTGCTATTCCTTTGTTACCTTTGACACCAAGTAATCATAAAAAATAGAAAAATTGGGCTGGAGAGATGGCTCAGGGGTTAAGACTCTGCCTCACAATGAAAAGGCCCTGAGTTTGGATCCCAGGTTCCATTTACAAAAACGCCAGGTGGAAATGGTGGCAGACTTCACTATCATCCCTGATAGGCAGAGCCTGAGAAATCCCAGAGGAAAGCAAAAACGGAGTAGAAGAAATCTAGGATGATTCCCAAAGTCACTTTGGTCTTCCCCAGAAACGTAGTGTGCCCTCTGACACACATGCACACACACACACGCACACGTATGTACACACACACACACAAATAATTTAAAAAATAGCAAAATACAGGATGTGAGATGCTCAGTGTGTCAGATGGCACACCTGGTTATCTTAATTCAATCCTGGTAGACTACATGGTACAAGGAAAGACCTGGCATTCAAAAGTTAGTATGTACCTCTCTCTGTCTCTCTCTATATATCTCTTATTTCTCTATCTCGGTCTCTCTCTTTCTCTCTCTTTCTCTTTCATTCTCTCATCTTTGTCTACTTCTTGATCAAATAAATAGATATTTGAAAATAGTGTTACAAGTTACAAAAATATTAAATATTTCTGACCAGTACTATTTACATTTTATATTTTGTTTTATTCTTTTGTCATTACTTTTTTGCATATGAAAGTTGGACTATGATTCCTTTCTTCTATTCCCTACAAAGCAATGATAATGATAATTAAGCAGCGAGTATTGATTGTTTCAATTTTGTTCTACAGACATGTTAGTGTAAGCTATTAAGATTTCCTCGAGTCTGTAAACTAAGTATTATTATGAGAAACATTTCACAATAACGAAAACAAGACTTTAATCTATTTAAGATGTCACATTTACATTCACGTGGCACGCAAGAGGAAGATAGTTCCAGGTGAAGGAGTCAGCAATGGGAACTCATGCCACTGCCACAGTGAGCTTATATATATCAGTTCTAACTGACTATACAGCCTTTCAACCTGTGACTATACCACCACAGTTTCTCAGTGAACAATTCTGGTTTTTGCATCTTTTTTCCACATACGCAAAGCTCTCAGTGTCTTAGAGCATATTAGTACAGCATCATGTACTTAAGATCTGAGCATGAACCTAAAGATGAAACTAATCTGAAGTTTTGGCAGATGATACCTTACTTCCCTTATCGTAGTTGGAATCTTAGAGAGCATGCTTAGAATTTGCTTCAGTGTGTATTTTTTTAGCTATAGCTAACAAGGTCATGCAATGATTTTACATCATTGGCTATTCTCTTAGAGAAGGTTCTGTTATGATGGGGTAAAACAATCTTTCTGCTCAAGATACAGTCTTTGAGTAGATTGTTTTGTGACTAAAGACATGTCGTCATTGTACCTGGCATATAATACAATTTTTGCAAGCTCAAAGACAGAGTGTGTATGTGTGTTTGTGTGTGTGTGTGTGTGTGTGTGTGTGTGCACTTGCACTTATTTTTTTCTCCTGAGACTGTTTATGGTGACTATGTTTTTGATATCACATGTAGCCTTGAATCTGAAACATAAAATCTCCAGCCTTTCATCAGCATTTGCTCAGACTTTGAGACATAAATAAAAATGATTTTATGACACGTGAACAGAGCTATAGAAGGACTTCAATGGACATGGAGGAAAACAATAACCATATAAATATGCTGCTTTAGATTTAAATGAACCTGCTGATTGATTCAGAAAAGTGGCAATTGTGGAGAGAATGTTAGCTTATTTTGCCTTAATCTTGCCATTTAAAATTAACACTCTCATAGGCAGTCTAACCAAATGCTGGTTATTGCATACAACAAAGAAAAAGGTAATTACTTTTTTCATTTCTTGTTTCTAGTCTATGTCTGCTTGCACATATGCATGTTTCTATTTCCTAGGAGAGGAATGACTAAGTGTCCATTAGCTGCAAAAAATCCCAAGAATATAAGAATTTCTGTAGTTGGTTCCTATCTGGGCAAAGTTGCTTCACAGAAGAAATGGTGTTGAACAGCTCTTACTCTGTTGTATAACTTCAAATCACAAATAGCAAGGAAAAATAATTAAAGTTATTTTGCAGAAAAAGAAAAGAGATGAGAGGAATGTTTAACATCCTAGATATGTTTATAAATTCTCAAAGCTAACTGGAGCCTCAGTGACTTCTGAAGCCTGAGAGTATGTTAAAAAGATAGACCCACATTTAAATGCTGATCTCAACGTTTCACAAGGGACCACTAAAAAGCCTTTCAGAAGAAAAGACCAGGATCAGCAAAACATGAAATCATTACCACAGCAGACTTTCTAGGTCTGCTTTATATTATACTTTTGAAAAGAACATTTGTTTAAGGATATGATAGTTTTATCCTACATGTAATGCACACTCATCTACTGACCAAAAGGATGGGAGTTTGAGAGGGAGAAAGCACTTTGCTAGTGAGATCACAGACTAAAATTAACAAAACAGTCTGGTAGACATCATGACTGCTTCCAAGCAGATCATCTGCAAAGATATTCTAATAAATACCAGTGAAGGGAAATAAAACAATGCACAGCATACACACACACACACACACACACACACACACACACACACACACACACACAGCACAGAAAGAGATGGCTCTGACTCTAGGAAAGATCGTGGTTTACTGTAAGCCAATCTGAGACTTTCTGGCCTGCTTCCCAACCCACTAGTTCCCAGTACACTACTTTGGATAAAAGAGGCAGACATGAAACCCTCTTCAAGCATATCGGCTTTGCCATGAACACTAGTCAAAGATGTCACTTTAAAGTAGTAAACATAACTAACAGTCAGCATGAAGCCAGGCCCTGACCCCATGAATGTATGCAGTCAAACAGCAAACTCTTGTCATTCACAGTTGTCAAATTTTAAGTGAACTTCCTCCCATCTTTTCCTCCTGTCTCAACCCAACCCCTCAGATTAAAAATAACAATCTTAAGTAGTTTGGGGTAATTGTGAAGACAGAACCATTATATTTTGTGAGACATGTTCAATTCTCATTCAAACAATGAAGGTGTAAAGAAAATTTCAGCATCCTAGCAACCTATTTTCCATATTTGAAAATAAGAAACTGAAGAAAATAAGATTAAGTCTTCTTTTCTAGTTTTATAAGCATATTGAGTACTTATCCCTGCTTCCCTCCATGCCCCTCCCATCCATCCCCCTCTCTTCCCTTTGTAAATCCTTCTCACTCCCTCCTACCCTCCTGCCTATCGGCTTCTATGAGCCCCAGGGTTCCTTCTGTCTTGCCTAGACTTTTTTTTAACTCTTTTATTTTTTTAAGTATATTGATTACTTATCCCTGCTTCATTCCATCTTCTCTCTCTCCCATTCCTCTATGAATCCTACCTTCCTGCCTGTCTGCTTTTATGGATCCCCATAAATGGGAAAAACATACAACACTCAACTTAGACGTCTTCTTCTGTAACAGAGGTAGAAGATCTCAACACCATGACAGGATGCACCTTAGGGCAATAAAAGAGCAGTGAAGTGGACAGCAGTGGACAGCCATAATGCAGAGTACCAGTGACTCAGCAAGGCTCACCCAAAATCAGACCAAACCAATCTCCCCATGTTAAGGCTTTAGGAATTTTACAGAAGAGAGGGTGAGTTTGTGAGAACCTAAAGATGGGAACATTCACCTTTGGACAAGACATCCCACTCAAAGTAGGACTGCTGCATCTAGGAACTCACTACAGTGAGAATTGTTCTTACCAGGCCTGCATAATAACTGACATAACAACACACCCTCATAGAATGTCAAGGAACTCAGGAGAGATAAGAACAGTGGAAACCTTGGGAACTGAAGCTGGATGAGTGAAGGGAAATGCCCCTATCAGTGGGGTGGTCCAATGAGAGAAGAGAGACAACTTGGTGTGCCACGAAGCCCTGAACCCCCACAAGTGTAAGCAAGCCAGAAGATTGTTAAGCTTTAAAGGAATGATTCTGGGAGTGTTTTCAGATTCACAGTGATACCTGCAGAATAGATAAAGTGCCTTAGGCTCAGGAGAGAGCAGAGAAATGTGCATTAGAGCATCTCTGCTACAATGTTTACTTACTTGGTATGTGTAAAAATACTTCCACATGCCTTTGGGCACGTGTGTAACAAAATTCCAAACCATGAATGGATAACTAAAGTTGAAATAAAAGAGTCAGTCACAGTTGTTCCTTGACAAAGTGGAATCTCACTTCCAAAAGGAGAAAAGAGAGAAGGCAAAAAGCTGCACTATTTACTTTATGAAAATGTTAAAAAAAATCTGCCCTTAAGTGCAAGTTTGTTTTGACTGAAGTAGGCTTTTCTGGTGGAGTACATTTAATGAAAGAGAAAGGAGTTGCCAGTTATCCACAAGCACTGAAAGCATTTCGGAATTGGAACCCCATCATAAGTCTTTAATGTAACCACTGCTGCTTCTAAATGTACACAGTCTCAAAGATTCCTGGACAGATCTATTTTGGATAGGGTGATTTGCCTGTCTCTGATGCTTCATGCATATTTTGTGAATTTAAAAATATTACTGAGCAAAAGAATTCTTAAGATCTCCATGGACACAAATAATAGGAAAAAGCACCAACCAATGTATCCATCAGATCAAACCAAAATAGTCATGCCCTTCTGTTAGGTTTCACTGGATTTTCTCTGGCATGAAAATCATATAGAAATGTAGCACTTAGAGGAAAGAATATAGGCTCTTTATAATAGCTCTGATTGCACAAATCATCACATATCCAACATTAATCATCTTTGTGTTTTTATATGCTTGGTTTTGGTGCATCTTAATTTTGAAGGAGAACCTAAATCATTAGCTTTATTGCATAGACGTCAAGAAAAGATTTCTGTGTCTGATAACTAAAGGAATAGAGAATTTGTAGCACAAATTTCCTCGAAACATTTGAAGACATTTCAATGTCATTTTATGTTGACTGAAATGGAACATGGACTCTCCTCAATTACCTGACTAAAACATTCAGCAAAAGAGACCTATTAAATCTGAAGATTAAAGGCAAGCCAGCTTTATGGTAGACAAAATTAATTCTTAAACTTATTGCCTTGCAAGTTAAGAGCAAAAGACTCTCTGATTATAGATATTAAAACCCTATAATGTCATCTTTCAAAAGCAAGTGTTAATATAAAATCCTTATAATATATGATTTTGGTGTCATTTTATTGATAGAAATATCCTCTCTTCAGAAGTTTGAAGAATGTCATTGAAATGACTTTCCAAACACTTTATGAAGACTTTTCGTTCATTATACTAGTGTATTTTATATGCTATAAAAATAGTTCAGTATCCATTCTGCAGTAATTTGTCCGTAAGGTGGACTTTTATTCATGAATGCTTCACTTAATCTTTATCCCTTGAGTGTTCTCGTTGCCTGATACATGAAAAGTTACAGTCTGTAGGTTTCAGTGCATGACTGAAGCTTCAAAAGGTGCTCTTCATAGACTCTACCATAACATAGAGGAGAGACTGTAATATAAACAGTATCTGAATGATAATGTAATAGAGAAAAATATGATTGTCTTCAGAACATTCTGTTCTTGTTATTGAGAATCATTCTTGGTCTTAATTAAGAGCCGTGAGTTTTGTTAGTACTAAATGAGGTAGTAAAAATTCCCTCCATATTCCTATCATGTATAAGAAAGGATGAAAAAAACTTACATAGTAAAATAATGAATTCTGAAAACTTGGAAGAAAGCTGAGTATATTAATAGAGAGATGCTTCATTTACAACCATCTAGTTCAGAATAAATCATGAAATTTTTAATAGATTCTTGAATCTATTTTTCTGGAGTTTGATACATATTTGTATTGCCTACATATTTGTAGGCAATCATTCAAGAAGGTTTTTCACAATCATAGTGCAGTAAATTTTGACATTTCATTCCATGACTATTGTCTTTGTACTGCATAGTGTTGTACAATAGAAATGCCTTTTGTTTTGTTAATGGTAGGGATGGCATTTGATCACAGAATGTCACACATGCCAGGCAGAACTCTACCCCTGAGCTACATTACCAGATAGATTTTTCTTTTAAATTCAGTTATAAAGAATAAGAATGGTTGCCTCAGGAAGACTTCCATTTACTTGCAATTTTTATTTTATTTATTTTGGCAAAGGCAAAGATAATCGGGAATCTGCAAGTAAACTGAGTGTACCTATAAACCTGAACAATCTGTAAAATTGCATGTATGTAGAAGATTATTGTAGGAATTAAGGGGGTGAAAGCAACAGATGGAATTTAAATCATTGCATAAAAATAATATTTTATGTTGAAATAGTATTTTTGCTGGGACAATACCATCCATCTGATTATCTCTTAATATTCCTTTACATGAAGTAATTAGCGAATTGGAGAACATTTATCTTCTGTTTGTGTTTTTCTTTTTAATGCATTCTATGGGAATATACTATCAACAGCTTTATGGAGCAACACAAGACGCTTTGGCATGATAGACACTTGGACATTTGATTAGTATTTTTAAGCAGTGGAAGATAAAACTTTTACTCAGGGATTTAGGATCCTTGGCATTTTTACATCTTCAGTGTCATCTTGTCATATAGCAGGAATCTAATGTTTTACAAATTAAATACATGTACTTATTCCCAAAACTATAGACATTTCCAACTATGAATATTTTATATCATGTATGAACTTTACACTAATTGAATAAGATGGTTCAGAATTAAAAGATACTGGTTTTATCACTTGGACTATCTTCTTCATTTTAGTAAAATAACCTCCATAATAAGGCATTGCATACAGCAACCTCCCCCAATCACTTGAGGACCTCTCATTAGGAGAGAAAACAAGAATTTTTTTTTCTCTTAGGAGTGTATTCTGCACATATTTTGCAAAGTTATAACATCTTCTTTTTCTTTTTCATTTTTAAAACAGTTTCTCCCTTAAATTGTTCTCCAGCAAATAGGCCCACTATCATTAAGGCAAATTAAAAATCTCTTTTGGAAATTAGGTAGTAACACCAAGCATGGGAATTGTTCTAAAGAGCCTAATTTGCATTTCTTCCATGTACACTTTTGTATTAGAAAGTTTCCCAAATGCACCTTTTCACTTAGATTATAGAAGGGCCTCTGTGGTGGGTATTGTTACCTGCAGCGATACATAGCACCTGGTTCCTCCAGGGAAGCAAGAGGAGCTTGTTGCTTGGCAGTGATTAGCCTCCCAATGTATACTGATGGATTGTGCTGCACTTAACTTCTTATCTGAAAGAATGCATCTCTCTTCCAGATTGCCTTTCCTAGCTGACCAAACTCATGGCATAGTTCCTAAACTTTAAACGAGGATGAATTTTGTACAAAACCTTAGGCCTTGATCACTGAGCAGATTCTGTCTATTTATTTAAGGTGTTTCTGATCTCTGTGTACATGATCTGCTGTGTACCTGACCACCAGAGTGTCATTTGCTTTCTCAGTTTTGAGGACTTGTGAAAATTATAAAACCCACAGAGGAGGAACACTCATCAATAAATTTTTATTGAGACAAAAGCAAAAACAAAAATTCAAATACTAAGGTAAGTTTGTTGTTTTGATATTTACTAGGGCACTTTGGAGGGAATAGTCTCCTAGGATGACTGCAAGTGACCATATAGCTTATTAACAAAAATGAATGACATGTGAGATGAGCAAACTGGTATTTGATACACGTTACCTTGTACCTTGTTCCAATATCTGAAAGAAGGAACACTGTGCAAAGCAAAATGCAAGGTACAAGGTTTATTGATTTCATTATAAATGTTAAATTCCATTTGTGTAATTTCTTTCAAAAGTTGTTATTTAGTCTGTGAGCTTGTGTGTGTGTGTGTGTGTGTGTGTGTGTGTGTGTGTGTGTGTGTGTGTGTATCAGAGGGCACCGTGTGTCTCTGTGGAGGTCCAAGGATGACTTCAGGAATCATTCTGGATTGCTTCTACCTCCTTTTTGCTTTGCTCTGGGGTTTCACAGGTTCCACCCATCAGAACCAGAAGAGCAGGCTGCATCCATTTCCACCTGGTGATTTTACATGTGATCTAAGATCCAAACTCAGGACCTCCTGCTCATGAGGCAGAGTCTTAACCCCTGAGTCATCTCAACAGAAATATGTTTAAAATTCATTTCACTGTGTTTAGACTGTTAGTAGTTGCAAATACATTAAACCTGTTGGTGTTTCTTTGTCTGATGTAAACCACAAAGAGTTAAATAC
This sequence comes from Typhlomys cinereus, assembly GCA_023101885.1. Classification (NCBI taxonomy): domain Eukaryota; kingdom Metazoa; phylum Chordata; class Mammalia; order Rodentia; family Platacanthomyidae; genus Typhlomys; species Typhlomys cinereus. The sequence continues at coordinate 9,319,100 of JALPQD010000019.1, forward strand.
TCTTTATTTCTACCAAGGAACTAGAAAATGTTTAATAACAGAGAAAGTTCTTTGAGTTTTCATTAAGTTCAAGATAAAGAATCTTTACTATTTATTTTTGCTAACTTATTCTTCTAATATACTTATTCTGCCTTCACTTAATGCCAGCATACACAGTCCTTCCATAACATTTCCTTGGAAACACACCATGCTCCAAACAACTATCAGAAGAATAATGAACTAAGTTTTCACTTTGATTTAACTGTACAGTGCAAGGATAAGCCAGCAAACAGCTACTGAAAATATTGTAAAAAAGAAAAAAAGTAAGTTAAAAAACGTGTGTGGAAAAGAACAGTAAAACCTACATCTGGCAATACAAATGGTTGACGCAGAACTGATTTGAGTGATTTACCTTGTTCTTTCATACACAGCAACATCACTTCCATGTTAAAACATCAAAATAATATTCCTGACAAAATGGATGGTGACTACATAAAACTACTGAAGTATCAGTTTATTAGACCATATGAAAATTTGATCTCTTGATTTTCTTAAAAGTTACAATACCAAACATGGAATGCAATGGAGCTCAGCTATCCCAGTTCTGGTCGTTATGAACCTGTTTTGATATTTATATTTATCTCTTTTCCAGATATTATATCAGCAAAAACTTTCCAAGTAGTAATGTAATGTAAAATAACAATCACCAATACAACCACCATATATTCTAACCCAAGTGGCTGAATGCAGTCATCTAAAATTATTTCTCATGAAAGTTCAAATAGCATGTTTATGAGTACTGTAGGACTTCCTCCAGAAAGTCCTGAAATGCTTTGTTTACAATTACTAACACAGAACAGAAACACACATGATGTTGCCAGAGGACAGGCTTCACACACTACAGCTAACACCCAGGTTCCTGTAAGTTTGTGTAAGCCAATACTGAGAGACATTGCTTCCCAGTGGTGTTCCTTCCTGTTAGTGACTACCCATGCATTCTATGTTTCCCCTCTTGGTTCTCCTTTACCTGCTGTAAACGTTGGACAATATCTATTGCATATGTCTTTCTCTCCCTTTTTCTTTTCTTAGTTGTTCACCAAATAAAAGAAATGTAGTTTTTCTGAGGACTTTTTTTCAGGACTCTCACTGTAATTACATAAATTACTTTTCTTTCTCTTTATCTGGCTTGATTTCTAAAGTTCTTCTCCAAAGGTAATTTTATATAATATACAAAATCTTAGTAGAATAAAGGTGACAAACATATGTAAAGAAAGGAAAAATAGATGATAAAAATGGCCAGATAATATTTCCAGCTCTGGAACATGATATGCATACACCATGTTTACGTCATCCTTCTGTTTAAGCTTTGCATAATTAGAATGATGAGTAATGTTTGCTACATAGGAGTCAAGAGGGTTGGAACACCATTTTCTTCTGGTGTGTGTGTGTGTGTGTATTACATGTGTGACCTAGAAATCAACATTATGTGTGTTCCCCTATTGCTTTCTACCTTATCTCACTTAATGAACATCAGTAAATGACAAAACTGACTTCCCTGTAAGCCTCAGTCTGTTTGTCTCTAGCCCTTAACTTCATAGTTGCAAATGCACACTCCCGCACTCAGCATCCACAAGGTTGTAGAGGATTCCGACATAGGTCTTTGGACTTGTGCAACAAATACTTTACCACCTGAGCCATCTCTCCAACTCCCAGAATATCACTTTCTAAAAATAAGAAAGCACTCTTTTGTTTTATTGAAATGATCAATGAGAAAATGTCTCAAAACTAATTATAGACCACCCACCCCATAATAAGGTCAGGATATTTTGAGGAAGAATATCAAGGTATATTATTTTTGTAGAATACTGAATATGATTATAAACTGACCTTGGGTTTGAGAACATCTAAGTTGTGTATTACAATTCTGACAGATAAGACTGGTTCTCCCAGACCTAAGCATTAAGTTCCAGAGGCATGAACTTGCTATTTTTATTCTCATATTTTTTTCTGATTTATAAATCAACCACTTAGAATTAGTTATGCAAAAGTTCTAATTTGCCATACATTTCTTTTGCCTTACCCTTTCCCTCCCCAGAATTTGCTCTAAAAGAGTTCATACTGCACAATTTCCAGAAAAAGCTAAGAATACATGGATTGCTACCTGTGGTCATCATAATTAATGTCCAACTCTGGCAAAGTGAGTCAGACACTTTGTATGACTAAATTCAGGACCCCAGGAGGTACATTTAGTCTTTCAGAAAATAATTGACTAATAGCATTGTTGTCATAAATCAGTAGCCTTCAATGTTGGAAAGCATGTTCTTTTATAATTTAACCCTTCCTTAAACCTCAACCACACTGTCATTTTAAAATGAGACCATGGAGACTGATTAGAAAAATAACATTTCTAGTAGCCAAAGAGAAAACAGTGGATGACATCACCTTATAAATAGCATAGTTCAGATGAGAATAAAAAAAAAGTTCAGTCCTGTCAGAAATAGAATTCCAAAACACCAAAAAAGAGATTTCTTAAAAATAATACAGATTAATTTTAAGAGCTTATCATTTGTGACTAAATATAAGCTGATGTGAACTGCTTGCAGTTAATGGAAGTATAATTACTTTATTTCAAGAGTTCATATGCAGAGTCACATTGGTGCCACTTAGCAGATGTCAGACTACGATACAACCTGAACCTATTACAACGATTGCCTCTTGTCTGGATTGGATAACCAGATGTACAATCATACATTCTGAAAAAAAAACCTGATAATTGTCAAGATGCTTCTAATTTTAAGGTATATTTTGGTACATGTTCAAATTCTTGTAGATAGCCTATGTGAATATCCACCATAAATTCAAGGCATAGAAGCTGCATGAATGTTTTTCTGTGAATTTGTTTTATTCACACAGAAATGGGAAGAGAGGAGATGAAGTCACAGAATCTTGTATCATTCCTCTCATTCCTCTGTTAGGTTCATTGGTAACTTCTGTGCTGGAATCAAATAGGGAATTTGCTCTGATTACTACTTCCAACTGTGCTGAATCTCTGAGCGATTAAGACTTGTTAATAGCACTGAGTAGTCAATAAGGCAGCTTGCAGCATTCCAATTGCAATGTTGATCATTCAGAGCAATGTCCACATCATTGAATGAATCAGATTTGACTCATATATAGTGTTACAACTGGTGTCAAAGGAAGCCTTCTGCTAATGCTTTGGAAAGTTATGCTATTGCCTGAATGATGTGACAGAATCCACGACAGAATCCACCATGCGTTATGCAAGATAGGACACAACAGATGTCAAGGCAGAAAAAGAGGCACCTCTGAATTAAATTCACTAGAGTTTTGGCTTTAAGAATCATAGGGAGAAGCATTTTCTTCCAAAAAACAACTAGCATTTTGTATTATTACTGTGAGGGATCAGTTTCCACAGTCACAAATATGCACATAGCTTTCATAATGCCTCAAATTATTTTCCTTTAACACATGACTGTGGCACTTTGTTTCCTAGGAAAATTTTACGCCAGTATCTTACATTATTTAGTTACTTTGATGTGGAGAGTTGTGTGTTTTGATTTATGTATTAACAGTTGCAATAAGCTCAGTGGTACATTTGGGCCAAAGTATCATCTAATAAAGAAAGCCTACTGGTGCAAGAAGAATCATCATCATTGTTAAGTATTCAATAAACATACCTAATTCCTGTGAATAATGGGGGCATACAGTGTCTACAGAGTTCAGTGTAATATATAAACAGCACAGTTCAGTTGCTCACAGCTCAATGAAGCATGTGTATATTCTTTAGAACTTTTTATAGGGGTCATGGAGTTTGAGTACTTTGTTAAGAATCTCAAGCAAATTGTAGTAATGTGATTTAGAGGCATTTTCCTTTGCAGAAATGTTCATGATTTTTCAGCTTAGTCACAATGGACTGCTTTCCATACTGGAAAAATTCTTCTCAGTATCAGTTTAAGTAAGAGCTTCAAATTCCCTTTTCTTTTACTATATGATTTATACTTGATTCCTCAAAATAAGACTAGAGTCAGGTTGTTTATAGGCATTCCTTTGAGCCTCAAACATTTTAGAAAATTTTGACATGGGATTAAACATATTTCCTCTCCTTTTTAGACATTTTTGAACTGTACTTTTCAGTAAAAGCCAAGTAATCGATTATGGACAAAGCGGATCAAATAGTAATTGTGGCTGATGACGTTTTTAGGTCAGGCAAGTTTTTAGCAGCTAGAAAAGACCACCGGTGAAGAAAGCATTTATTTCATTTCTACATATAAATAGCACATAAGTAGCTTCAGCAGACTGTGTAACAATGATAGTACCTCTTACTATTGCATAGTGCTGGAAAAAGTGTGGATAAGTTAAATGTTCTAAAATGCATTATAAAATTACATGCCACTGCAGTAGAGAGCCAATTTCCATTACAGCATAGCTTCACTGTGTTAAGAGTTGAGTCATTTCTATTTTGGTAACCATTCTTTATCACCAGAGATAATTCATGTTGTATTTTCATCCTTATAATGGGAAAAAAAGGATCACCTCAAAGTTTTGACCTACAAAACTATACTCTACAAAGCTGGAAATACTGATGGATATTTCAATCTTTCACTGAACTTACAGTTTGAAATTTCCATAGACAAGACCTGATTAAAGTAGATTTGCAACTACCTTTCATCCTTACATTATTACATGAATAAGACATGGTGGGCATGTAGAATTGCCTAGTTCTTGATAGGTGGTGATAAATAGTAACTTAATAATGGACTTGGGAAGATAGCTCAGTCATCAAATTGTGAGGAACTGAATTTGATCCTCAGAACCAACATTAATAAAGCTGGGTGTGGTTGCACACATGTGTGATCCCAAACACTGGGCAGAGAGGATGGGTGAATTCTTGGGACTCTCTCTACCCATAAGCCTTGCCTACTTGTACCAAACCAGTGAAGGACTCTGAAAAGCAAAAGGAAGTCATAACCCAAGGAATGACAGCCTAGGTTGTCTCTGTGCACGCACGCTTGTAATCAACATCTATCTGAACACACAAAAACATGTGCACACACAGAAAAACATGTAAACACAAAAATGACAATTCTGTGATCCAATGAAAAGGCTCTCATCTCATATTTCGACACAATGTGAGATACATAAATAGCTAGCTTTCACAACATCTTATGCATCTATTCATAAAGCATTTATTATTATTATTTATTCAATTGTGTGTGTGTGTATGTATGTGTGTGTGTGCGTGTAGAACCATGGGCAAATTCGTGAACCACCATGGACCACCTCCACCTCCTCCTTGTTTACTCGGCCCAGCGATTCACAGGCTCCGCCTCTACCAGGACCAGAAACACAGGCCGCTCCCGATTCCGCCTGGCATCTATACGTGGGGTATAGAATTCGAACTCAGGACCTTCCACTGGCAAGGCAGAGGCTTAACCCCTGAGCCACCTCTCCAGCCCCTCATAAACCATTTTTAAAATATGACAGAAATAATGAAGCTTCACGTAATTTAATATTCTTTGTCACTATTATTGGTAATATCTAGCATGAGTAAAATGCGAAATGCTACTCTAGGTGTTTGATTCTGGCTGTAAGATGGCACTGGCATTATCCATTCTAAAGTAAACATTCATCCAAATAGTTTCATTAGCTTTTGCTTATAGTCATGACAATAAAAATAAGATATTGAATTTCAACAACAAACTCAGCCTGTTTTCCCAATTTTCTTTAATATTTATTATGTACACTCCAGGGACTAAATACATGTGTAGTCTATGAAGTTGAATAGTCTAAAATATTCAGGTGGAGTGATTCATTCATTACTTTACTGATTCTCTTTAATCTTTTAAGATTACAGAGTAGTAGTAATATATATATATATGTATGTATATGTCACAATATATATGTCAAAGAGACCCATTCTTGTTGCTAATGGCAGGAAATCTTAAGCAAAAGTCCTTGCCTTTGAATACCATGTATTTAAATTTCCCAGTATCTAACCACAACTTGAAAAAAATCTAACCAGAAAGCACGAGAACACCTTTCTCCACTTTGTGAATGTGCTTCAAATTTTTTTCCACTTGTATTTTTTTGGATGGGATGTTTCATTCTTAATTAGCTTATGACAAATAAATGTACTGAATATATTTCCAAGTTTTCTTTGCATTGTGATTACATACACCACTCTGAAATGGCTGCTAAAATACTGATCTTATTTTATGATTGCTATTGTGGTTATATAAATGCTTGGCCATCTATTTCCCTTCTATGAAGATAACTTGCCTATTGAACAGCTAACATTTGCCTGTGTGTTCTTCCTCATAATTTCAGAAAACTGTATTTTATGGTAATTAATGTGAGAAGGACTGAAAATGGGAAACAGGTGACATGCTCTATATAAAATAAGATCTATGAAAGCAATGTTTGGAGGTGCAGAACATAAAATCAGACTTCACACAGCAGGAGTTTAGGCTATGTTTCTCATGTTGAGATATGAAGTTAAATGTTCAGCTTGGACTGAATTTCCCTTAATTCATTCCACCATATACAGCAGTGTATTAGACAGCAAGTAAAACATAAACTAAAAGAAAACATGAATGATACATTTTAGCTATTCACAATGGGCATTTTTTATTTCTGAAATTGAGCTAAGTCTTTCAATCAATGTCATCTCAAAACTAATAGATAAAATGTCTAATGTCATGTGAAATTTTTTTATCATTTGGGACAATCAAATAAATGAAACACATTGCTATGAGCAATAGTAATGAAGATTACTATGATAATCTTCCTTTCAAGAGATTATTACTTTGAACTTATATGCATCATATAAAATATTGGAAATTTCTGCCTATGAACTTCAGGTTTGTTCTAGTTTCTACACTAGAAACATCAACCAAATGCAGAATTATATACACCTGTCTTTTATTTCAGCAATCAGTCATTGAAATGATATGCAAAATTATACTAGGAAAAAATATTCAATTTGAAGTTCATTTAAGATGCCAACCTATTCATGCCACTGTCCACATCTCCATTGTTCAAAAACAGCTGGAGTGCATTTAAGGATGACTTAATAACCCCATCCATGCTGTTAGGGTTTGCACTTGGAGAGACTTGGTGAGTTTTTGTTTGTTTGCTTGATTTTGTTTTTTTTTTCTGTGTTTTATAGCAACAATCCACCATGCAGCATAATGATCTATTGAATTAAAAGAAATACAGTGAATAACTATCAATGAAGAATGCAAATGTTTAGAGGAAAACACAAAAAAACACAATTAGAGGGAGTAGAATCCTGGAAGCTGCTTCTCTAGGATAATTTTATTGCTATGAGAATGGCAATGCTTCTGATTCTAGATACCATTGCATGGACCATGCATGAGAACCATTCTATAGTATTAAATACTGTAGTATTCAATAATAAAATGTGATTTTTATGGACTTATTATAAGTTGGCACTTTTATCTAAATGAATTGACCTGAATAGAAGATCCCCCAGGATGTGTTTTGAATTTTAAATTCTTTTAAGACTTGATTGTTATGTTGGAACTTGTTATGTAGTCACTATCTGAAGAATATTTTTTTTCCAATTGGTTTACATAGTTGCATTAAAGTCTCTTTGGAAATAGTCACTTTTATGATCAAGTAAATTGCCAACCATCAAGCATATCTATTGGGTTGCAAGTTTTCCAAAATGACAATGATGCAAAATTTCAAGTGAGAGTGAAGAATGACTTTAATAAGTTTGTAGAGCCTGTCATGGTGGTTCACACCTGCAATCCTCAGACTCTGCAAGCAGAGAGAAGCAAGACAATTGCTCAGCTAAGTGTGAGGCCAACCTGCTACCAAGTGAGACCCTGTTTGGCAAAACAAGTAATAAATACATAAATGCATTTCAGGTATGTTTCTTATGAAATATCTGTAACCCATGAACATTCCAAGGTATTGCTCAGGCAGAATTCTTTTTCATTCTGTCCTGAGGGCCAATATTTTCACTCGTTGCTAAACTAAATTAGTACTCGAAAACAGTCACTCTTTCAACCATTGCTTTTGATAAATGTATATTGCATAAAAAGTCAAACCTGGTGTCCATGGCATCACAACATTTTTTCCAACATGGACAACACAGAAGTGGCGGTGTTGTCATTTAGAGGAAACCCAAACTGCCTTTGAAGGAAACACATCTTCCCTGTTTCTTCTTTGTTTTGTATTATTATTATTTATTCAATTGTGCGTGTGTGTGTGTGTGTGTGTGTGTGTGTGTGTGTGTGTGTAGAACCACGGAAGAAGGACCAGAAAAGCAGGCCGCCCCTGCTTTCACCCGGCATCTATGTGTGTGGTCTAGGATCCAAACTCAGGACCTTCCGCCTGCAAGGCAGAGGCTTAACCCCTGAGCCACCTCTCCAATCCCCCCTGCTTCTTCTTATAAGCAAATGCCTGCCTCCTTTTATCAGACCAAAGTCCTCCAAAGCTGTGTGCTAATGAGCAGGGATTGCCTACATTCTCTTGTAATGCCATGGCATAGATTTGAAGTTTTGAGAATGTGGAGGTGAGGGAGACTAATAGCCACAACATCCTCTCTTCCTGCCCTGTGAGAATTCCAGTTTGTATTTATTTGCTATCTCATTCACCGTCTGTACAAAAGCATCCAGATTCATGAAACCCACAATTTTTAAAAGAAGCCTGTTTTATTATGAGTCTTCAGTTATAAATAAAGTGAAAATCTACTTCTGTTATTTTTAACTGTTGTCCTTATTTCAATTCTCTAGAGCAAAAATAGATTAAACAACTTTTCTTCAATTTATGAACTATGAAAATTTTGAAGCAATTTATTATTCCTTTTTTTGTTGTTTTGGATAGACCCAGATGCCACATTCTAAATTCATGTCACATTTTATTCTTCTTTAATCTTATACTTTTTCCTTGGAAATTTTATTTGCATATTTCTTATGGATAAAGGGTAGCCTATAAAATCTGCCAACAACAAGAAGTCTTGTTTCTTGAGATTTGGATACTCAGTCTGTGGACTTTTCTGTTAAGGTGCATCACTAAAATATCACACAAAATGTCATTTCAAATTCTAGTATGTAAAATGAGTATTTTGGGAATTTGGAAAACACAAAACGTCATCAGGATAGGTGTCCTAGATAAAATCAGTTCTGAGCTGCAGCAATGCAGAGAAGAGAAGCAATGAGAACATTTTCCTTCTTTCTGGTTGTCATAGTTAAGCACAGGTATCAACTTGGCTGTTGAGGGTTTGAGCTCTGGGCACATTTGTAGAGAATTAATGATTGAGTTAAGCCCAGAGCAAACCTGCAAGAGATGGTCTAGTTGAGAGAACAGACCCAGCCCATGGTGGATGGGACTAGGCTCTGACAAGTGAATAAAATACAGAGTGGTGGTTGAGGAAATTAGCAACCTTCTGTTCACTTGGCCATACATGCTGATCTGACAAGTAAGGATTGTCCATCTCTCAGCTGTTATATGGTAATGGTGTGGCCAGTTCACTCGGCCCTGGTGTTGGTGCATGCTCTCCCATCAAGCTGGACTGAAGACTGTAACCAGAAATCATAAGAGAGAATAAACCCTTGTTCTCTTAAGCCATTTGATGGTCATTTATTAGCAACAATGCAGGCAAACTGAAACACTGGTTATTGTTCTCAATTGAATCCTTGAATTTCATTGGTGTCACCATAGTATACTAAAGACCTTTATATTTTTGTCAACACTGTATGTTTCATGCTGTTAAACTTACCATATTTTAATGTTATTTTCTATGATTGGCATGAATTTTTCTTAGCTTCTATGTTTTTATAAACATTTATTTTTCTATTTATTTATGTGTGTATTGTGTGGTGTGTGTGTGTGTGTGTGTGTGAAGCACTGTGCATGCTTGTGGAGACCCAAGGGTAACTTTGGGAATTACTCTGGATTGCTCTTCCTCCTTTTTGCTTTGCTCCGTTGTTTCTCAGGCTCAGCCTTATAGGAGTGGGAGTCCAGTCCACCACGATTCTGCCTGGTATTTTTAATGTGTGATCCGGGTTTGAATCAGTTCCTTTTGCTTTTAAGGCAGAAACTTAACCACTGAAACATCTCTCCAACCCAACCTCTATCTTTTCTTAAAATTTTGCCCACTAGTGGGCAAAAATTATTATCTTTTTCTATCTGCCACTATTATTCACTAGAAGATCCTATTTGCTAAATGCTTATGACTTGTGTGTCTTAATTGGAGTAACTAATATCAACGTGTTGTTTGTGGGAAGCATTTCAATTGGACTTTAGGTCAGGTTGGTGAAATAGCACCAAATGCACAACTGAAGGTTGAGACATTTTGAAGAACTAGTAGTTAAGGCAAGCCCTGAGCAAATCTGGGGGAGATTGTCTAAATTAATACGAAGGACCCTAACTATGGTAGGTAGGATGATTTGTAGGGCAAGTGGATAAGATGGAGATAACAGGTTCAGTATTTTAACATGAAAGCATACTGGCAAGCATGGAAACATGACCCTCATTCAGGTCTTCCTGTGGCTATGTTGTGCCCAGTTTTCTCAACTCCTGATATTGGTATAAACTCTCCTGGAGAGATGAAGAATAACTAAGAGTTATATGTGAGAATAAATCCTCTTGTTTCCTAAGTTGTTTTGGTCCTGATATAATAAGCTGCAGGAAGAATAACTCTAATACAATGATTAGATAATATTAATTTTTCACTTCCACAGCTTAAAAAAATAAACTTTTATTTTCTAACCTTGTTATAGCTCAAACATTTTAGAATTTTCAATTGAATCTTCTGTCACCATATTGTGGAAACAAACCAAATTTCCATGTAAATTTGACTAGATATTTGAGGTTGCAATTCTTGTGAAAGGAACACACCTGTTTTTAACAGTACTGGACATTTTAATGCACCTATTGATGTCATGATATTGAAACTGTATTGTCAACTTTGCTGATTTATGAGTGGTAAGGATGTAATTTTTCATTAAAATATAGCCTATTATTGGAATAATGAAGATGGTATCTCAGTCATAAGTCCTTGCCACAGACACAGTGGTCTCTGGGAAATTCTTTGCCATAAATCCTTGTCATAGAGACACTTTTCTCTGGCAAATTCCTTAAGAACACACTGTATTGCTTGTTGCTGTTGAAGATATCCATTTAGTTAGAAATTGGTAATTGTTTCATGAATGGCACCTATGATGATTAGTCTCAAATGTCAACCTGGCACCAGGGGGTTCGGCTGATAGACACAACTATGAGGACTTATCTTGCTGTGTTATGATGATGGGCAAGTCTACATGAAGTTGCCTCAAGAGTAAACTGATTCAGGAAGACCCAGCATGTGGTGTGTGGGACTATTCTCTGAACAAGTGCAAAAAGATGGAAGGGCTAGTTGAGCAGGCTGGCATGTTGGTAGGCAAGCAACCAAGGGTGCTGCATTGATCCTGGCTTTCTATTCTTGTTGTGGATGTGATGTGACCATTGCTTTTCATTCTGCTACTGGCATAGTGTCCTTTACCATGATAGACTGCTAGGAACTGTGAGTTAATTAAATTCCTTTTTTTTCAAAGTTGTTTGAGTTGGATGTTTATTGTAGCAATAGGTTATGTATCTAAAAGACAGCATACATAGCTTCTGAAAATCTTATTTTTTAAATTCTTCAAGTTTTTTAATATAGCCCTCCTTAAATTTTAATGATATTTTAAGTAAGTGATATTGAACAATAGCTATATCAATATGAAGTCATCTAGCCAATTAAAATTGGAAATAGTAAACTGTGCAGTTCTGACTTAAGGTTATGAGTTAAGAGATACATTTAAAAAAATCTAAAAAAGCCACTTCTTTTTTTAATACTAGGGATTGAGTCCAGGTTCTCACACAGGCTAGGCATACACTCTACAATTGAGGTACAAGGTACATTCCCTGACCTATTTTAATCTTTATTTTGTGGCACAGTCTCATATAAACTGTATAAAACTGTATAAGCTGTATAACTCATTCTGTATTGGGTACGCCTTTAATTTAGAATCCTTCTGCCTCAGCCTTCTTAGTAAATGGGATTATAGGCCAGCTGAAAATCACATGTTGTCACTATAAGCTTGGAAAGTGTTTGCAAGTGTTTCTTATCTTCATTTCAACCTAATTCTAATTTTCTAAAATGACAAACTGGTTGATTGTAGGCAACTGTACATCTCATTCATCTGCAAAGATTGGAAGCATAGAATGCAAAGTTTTAATTTCCAACATCCACAAAACATGCCTGGAAACAAAAGATAACACAATGGAAGAAAAAGTTGTTTTGAACTTAATATGTATGTTAAATTTCATATTTGATCAGAAAATTTACTCTATGCCTCCAAATAAATCAAAATTACTACATGTCTGATTAGATTTTAGGTCATTATCATTTATTATTTCTGATTTAATATGGAGTTATTTTATTAGTTTTAATCATCATATTAACTTTCCTCACATAGATATGTAAATATAGTATGAAATTTATTTTAAAAACCTTTAAGCCACATGTTATTTTAGATTTATTAATTAGAAATATAGCAATATAAATATGTACAAATTTGATATAATAATGTTATCCATTCAAATATAATAATAAAGACACTTAATAGCTGTTTTAATCCATTTTGAATAAAGTGTATAAACTTTATGTGAAAATCAAAATAGCTTACATATTCTGGTTTTTGTTTTGAATTCAAATATGCTTTGTGTCAAGCAACAAGATAGCTCTTAGATATGTTGAATTAGCCTTTACTGAAGGGCTGAGTGACTACATCTATCTTCTGCTTCTTTCTTTGTGTGTGCAGAAAGTGAAAATGCTCATTCATAATAAGAAAATGTAAGTCTGGTCGGCACCAAGGTTTTAATATTTAATTTTCTACATTATAAAGCAGACTCTTTTCTGCCTTCCCATAAATGCAGAAATGGATAAGATTAATTAAACATTAAACCATTATTCTTTATAAAAGAAAAGTCCATTGCTATCATGTTTGATATACTTTCTTTCCAAGGTGATCTTTCCCAAGTCAGAATCTCATCTCTTTTTAAATATTTCAAAATAATTAATATTAAGGAACATAGTGATTTTCCCTTCTATATTTTTTGAGATCATTGTGAAAGATTTTAATAGGAGTTATGGATTGAATCCAGAATAGGTCATTTGTGTGACATTAGCAGATATAGCATTTATCACATATTTTGTAGATGAACTCTCTAGTAAAACAGGAAAATCTGTTTTTTTAATTTTAGTTGTAGAGATTACAGAGCAAGACACACACACACATACACACACACATGTCTGTGGAAGAATAGATGGTTGCATATGTAGTAGCCAATCATGGTGATATTCAAAATCACACAGTTTACACCTGTGACTCATGCTTACATTCTAAGAAATTGACAATTTAAATAAAAGTCCAGAAAGACTGGACTCAAATTATAGATCTGAAGTAAATGCAATATAATGTAATATTTTGGTTTGAAATTTCCTTCCATATATTTTCATACTGTAAATCCTATCATGCATTACTGCCTACTAATATAAATAAATATTACCTATGTATTTTTCTTACTTTTTGAACTATAGGCACAATTACTATGAAAACAATATAGCATTTGGCACATGAATTTTGTTCCTCACAAGTAGGTTTTTCTGTGCCTTTATCTTCCTCCCTCCTTCCCTCCTTCCCTCCTTCCCTCCCCCCTCTTTCCCTTCCTTCCTTCCTTCCTTCCTTCTTTACTTTTACTTCCTTCTTTCCTTTCTTCCTTCCATCCTCTTTTCTTTACTTCATATGTGTTCTGCTTATACAAAATTCTTAATTCTTCTCAGATGATAATATATATATTATCTTTGCAAAGAAATTAAGGAAAGCCCACAGATATTTTCGCATGAAATATAGTTGAATTGCTTATGGCTATTATTAAAAGTAATTTAATACAAAACATTCTCAGAAGATTGACTTATTTCCTGAAGTGGCATCAAGTAAGATGAAAAATGAGCAGATGGTTTCTAGTCAAGTGACTAGCAATGGGGAGAGAAAGATATCTACTGTTGGCAAGAAACAAACAACTAGACAGATCAAGTTTTTACTTCATCTGTCCCCTCTCTGACCCTTTTTTAGTATGTAGTGTTTCAGTAAATCATTATGTTCATGTTCTACAGGAAATTCTTTGGACTGGATTGTAGACTCTGCTCCCTGAGTCTTTCCCAGGAGGCACCTAATATTGTAACATAACAGTGGAGCTCAAGACCTCCTGGGGGAACTGAAGCAATGAAAGCAGATGTAACACCATCATTTATCCACAGAAACCTCCCTACTCACAGACTCAATTTCCTCCCTTCTAACATTAAAGGAAGTAAGTTTGTAACAAACAATGCACGCTGAGGGCGGAATTTGCCAAAGAGTAGGTGGGATAAGGACCCTGCTGAGTGGCATGAATGAAATCAAGTCAGAAGGTAAATAACCTAAGCAAGGCCTTTCTGTTACCCAACTGCCACAAATTTTGATTAACCCTGCTGTGCTTCAGCACTAGGTCATGCAACCTCTTTGACACCCTTTCTTTCAGATGTCAGTCACATTTCAATAACTTTTCAGCATGGCCTTGTAAATCCTGTCTCTTCCTTGACTTTGAATGAGCCAGGTTGCTTTTGGATGCAGTTTAAATGTCACTGACAGATACTTGCATTGTGTTATCCTTGATTGGCGTGTCTGGAAGTTGTGGAAAAACTCCAGCATATATGAAAGTGCTTCTCTGAACACCGAATATTTTTATACATTTTTTATTATTATTTCAGCTCATACAAACTTAATAGGTACACCAGTTCCCTCCCTCCCTCCTCCTCCTCCCGAACCCCCGGCTCCCCCTCCCCTCACCCCTTCCTCCCCATCCCCCAGTGCCTCCAGCCCCAATTCCCAGAGAGTCCTTTCTTGTGCATGCCTGACTCTCCTCTGGGCCCTCCTCTCCGATGACCTACAAAGACCCAGTGGCATTTCCCTGAACCCTTTCCCGTGTTCCCCTTAAGCATAGGAACACTACTGTGGCTGCCAATCCCTTGCCTCCAAGGATCTTGGTGCCTTTAGCAGATGCTAGACTTTGTGAGGTCAGTAGTGTGTTGGACATTGCGCAAGGCATGCAAAGTCCAATTATGATTGCTTCGACCCTAACTTGTGTGGAGTATCTTGCAAATCATTGCTCCTCCCATTCTGTCGCTTTTACACTCTTACCGCCCCTTCTTCGCAAATGTCCCTGAGCTTCAGGATGGGGAGAGATTAGGCTGGCCTAGTTCTAGATGGTTGATATAGTCTCTGAAGTTCTGGATTGTGGTTTGTTGATTTTCTTTTGCAGTTTTGCTGCTCCTGCAATGCCCTTCACTTCATCCTGCTGGGCACTGTATGTCACCCCCTGGCCAGAGACAAAAAGCTGTTAAACTGGAGTCTTATTATAAGAGCACATTCAAGGGTAGATGTAATAAAAGTAGGAAACCTCAGTGAGGCAGGGGTCAATCACCCATTTGCAAAATGCTTACTTTTTATGCTTACTTTTTAGACTATATGGCCTCCCCTTCTGGTGAGATCATACCCCCTTAGTTGTAAATGATCAGGAACCAACGTCTGTGAACTTAACCAGATGTCACATTACTTACTTGCTGTCCTTGATGAAGAGCTATTTTCTCTACTGGAACATGATCACTTCTCTCCTTGTTTCTGGTGTGGCCCTCCAACCCCATCCCTCCTGTTCATAATCCTTGCAATTACTGTAGATAATACATAGATTTACCTATGAGTGTCTCAAGGTGGGCTGGGTGGGTTTGGTACTAGGAGCCACATATTTGGGAGTACATGCGGCGCTTAATTTTCTGGGTTTGGGATACTTCACTTAATATAATTGTTTCTAATGACATCCATTTCCCGGCAAATTCCAGTAATTCATCATTTTTGATGGCTGAGTAGTACTCCAGTGTATAGATGTACCACCGTTTCCTTATCCACTCGTCAACTGTTGGACATTTGGGTTGATTCCATGACTTTGCTATTGTAAACAGTGCTGCTATGAACATGGTCGTGCTTGTGCTCTCGAGGTGAACCTCTGCTGTATGGGGGATTATTCCCAAAAGTGGAATAGCAGGGTCATATGGCATTTCAATCTTTAATTTCTTTAAGAATCTCCAGATGGCTCACCAGAGTGGCTGTATGAGCCTGCATTCCCACCAGCAATATAGGAGAGTTCTCCTCTCTCCACATCCTCTCCAGCATTTGTTGTTTGTATTGTGGATTTTTGCCATCCTGACCGGGGTGAGATGATATCTTGGGAAGTATTGATTTGCATTTCCCTGATGGCTAAAGAAGTGGAGCATTTTTTAAGATATTTGTTAGACATTTTAATTTCATCCCTGGTAAAATTTCTTTTAAGTTTCAGGGCCCATTTTTTAATTGGGCCATTGGTTTCCTTGTGAACACCAAATATTTTTATGCTAGTGTTTCCTCACCAATTGGCTCCATCAGAATTATATGACAAATGGCTATTATTGCTCTGTTCCCTGGCAGGGTAGATGAGGTTCATACTCAAAGGGGAGATTCATGGGACTTGGGAACTCAGGCCCTTTGCAGTTCTGATTCCCACAAGCCTTTGGGGCCACAATTTAACTAATGGATCACATTAACTGCCATCTGTAGAGACAATGTAACAACCTCATTACTTTGATGGGTATATGTGCATAATATCTTCCTGATAGGCAAAAACAAGTGATTTTAAAAAGATCCAAAACATCTAGCTTGTCTGAAAAAATATATATACTATATTTCCTGATAAGCATATGACAAAAGTATCACTGTCTGAAAGACATTCATTCCTGTGGCCCAAGATTTACTTCTTTTTCAGTTTTCAAGTCCCTTGCAACAAATACAAAAACCATTAGTAGGCATACTACTCTGATTAAAATAGGTATATCTTGATGTGAAGGGAAGATACACACACACCACACACACACAGGGGAGAGAGAGAGACAAAGAGACACAAAGAGAGAGAGAAAGTTCATATGCTACTTTATCAGGTAAAGAATCATTAGTAAACTCCCATAATTCAAATGGCAATATATTAGGTTGAGCATAGCTAGAACAGTCATGAAGAAAGCATGCTCCCTGAGTGGGCACTGGGACAGAAGCATCTGTAGGCCTGTGGTTGCATTTCAGGCTCTCAACAGGTCTGTGGCAGATACATCTTCAGCGAACATTGTCCTGTCTGCTACTCCATTGAGTTCACTGAGAAGCAGAGCCAGCCTCTTAATAAACTCAAAAATCTGGGTGTAGCTCAATCCCAATCTAAAAGTCATCTGAGTATGTCTAACTTTATTTAGAGACCAAATTCAATTGATTTCTCCTCAACATTTAATTAGTTATGGAATATCTTCATATGATATCAATATCTCTGTGCTTATCAAAGAGCAGTTGTCATTCTGTATTACCATTCACTTAATTCTATTGCTCCATGTTTAACAAATAGCAAATATAAATCCACTTAAAGAAACAAAATGGTCATTGTCATGGAAAGGAGCACTATTGGTCCAAACAGTTGAGGAAGCTAAAGCTACTTGAGAATGCCATTGTCAAACCTAAACTATTTTAAAACTTTGCCTTTTGTCATCCTCATTCCTTGGTAAAACATTTATCTATTGTCCTGTTCAATGCACCTGCCTTCTCACTACCACAAAACAGAAACTTTAAAGCCTTAACTTATCATTAACTAAATTATAATGAGTTAAAGGTACCTTTGTGAACTATGAGTACGGTATTGTTTCTATATTTAAGCAACAGATCTATAAATTAATTCATATAAAATACACTTGTAGGTTGATATTTTGACTGCACTGTTCTTGTGAAAGTTTATTTAAACTGGGTAAAATTTCATTCTGTTTCTGAATGTTATAGAAGGTACTAAAGAATCAAACTACAGAGTCCAAGAATTAATTAAATACAAAGTACAACAATTTTAGTATAGTTTTAGGTTATTATTACAATGAAGAGGCTAATAACTCAGATTCTGAACCAAGATAGTGAGATGAAGGATAAATTAGTAACATAGATTCAAAAAAATCCTTGGACTTTCCTCTCTGTGTTCATTATGCTGTGCTCACTGTAACTTAAGATTTCTGCAAAAAGAAAGAGGAGACACTCTGTTCTTTCTCTAGTTGTTAAGTCTACAGCAAAGTTTAATACAAGAATTGTAGCTTTAAGACATGCCATGGACACTGACCCAAGTTGGGTTTGTGGAATGCAAGCAGATACAAAAAAATGGATAAAGGAAGCATTTAATTGTTCCTAATGAGATAGTCCACATTATAACACAGGTTTGATACCATGTGTATAAGCAGTCCATTTGTACATTTTAAAGAATATCAATCTAGAAGCTAGGATGGAAAATAGATGAATATTTTGCCGATGCCACCGTTCTACCAGGTATCCGTATTTTTCACGCATCATTAAACTAAGTTGTCATGTGTGAGCATTCTTTCAATAAGGAGACTGGGGATCGAAGACCTGTCCAAAAGCAAGAGTTCTCAGTTGTAGAACCAGAATTTGTACTCTGCATGGATCTTGTGCCCAGGATTTTCAATGTTTTCAGCATGACCAAATTTTAGTTCAAAGCTTGTTGACAGCTCTGTTAAATTACATCAGGTTAAGTCCCTAATACATTAATATGGGGATTATTCCAAGTTCCATCTGCATTTTGGGAATATTCAAACTAGCAACTTCAAGTGAGGGGAAACTAAAATATAGCCAAGTCATCAGTAGAATGTATGATGCAAAGGACACAGATATCTTTTTCGCAACACCAGTTCAACTGTTCTAGTATAACAGAGATAAGAGTTACTATAACTTGCTCCTTTACTAAGTTGGCTGGCATCCACTCTAGACAGTGATGACCAGGAAGTGAAGGGATAACAAAGATATAAAATGTAAAAGAATCCCAGATCTCTTCTGTCCCCCACAAGTCTACTTCACTGTGTGATTCAAGAATGAATCATTTTCCTTTTTCCTGTCTCTTCTTTCTTTTACTCAGGAGAAAAGAAAATTACTTTCTTGTTAGGCCAGTGTTCAACTTAACAAATAAAGCCACCAAAGGGTCCAACAATCTGCTAGTAGATGTTGTATTATTAAATTTAATAAAGAATAATGTTGCTTAAAAAGTGCTATGGGTCTGCCATAAATTAATACTGGGAAGCCAAGAATACATTTATTGTTTTACAGCAAAGAACTGATTAAAAAGCCTCATAGGACATTCTACCTTGTTGCAGGATTAATTTTTAACGTGTTTTCTTACTCCAAGAGATTGTAAGCTATTTGGGAAAAGACAACAGGTTTTTTATTTATTCTTGCTTTTCATTACACATATAATACATTTGAATAGGTGTTAGGTATTCACCAAGTGCATATTACATTTTCAAACGATTGGAAATATCAATTATATCTGCAATACTCTCACCAGTATCCATGTAGTTGAGTTTAAAGTTTTAATTTACTCTGTTTCTGTGTAAAAAATGGCAAATATCATTTAAACTTGACATTAGTCTTCCATGCACAGTAAATAGCTGCATGGGGTATATAGTACAGATGACATGGAATGATAAAATTTACTAAAGAAACACATGTTTTTCTATTTTAAATAACATGGATTCCATATCATCATACATTTTATAAGACAAAAGTACAATTAACTAATTATGTAAATTATATAATTATATTAATATTTGTGTTCAACCATGTGTAGTAATGATGATAAGCTTTATAATTCGTTTTTGCTTTAATCATTCAGATGATGCATATGTTGATAATCTTTCTTTGGAGAAATTATTTATGGATGAATATCTCAGTGATAACTTTGAAATGGGTATCGGAAATTAAAGAAACTTTACTATGCATTATGACAAAATGTTTTACAAAAAGGATATCCAACAATATTTGAAGATATATGAAATCATGTTTCATAAACATAATTTCCTCTTAATATTAGGAAGAAAAATTTAAATTATTTATGTTTTATTTCAGTTGAGTAAGTGTGAAATAATAGAAAATAATTTAAATATGTACATAAACTCTGAAATGTTTCTATAACTTAACAATCCTATCAATCAATCAGGCTACTGTGAAATTGTTTTATGAAATACATATGTGGGATGATGGATTTGTGGATATAGTCTTGCCTTACGACTGAAGAAACTGAAGAGACATGAGTTTGGATCCCCAGATCCCTGTAAAATTTCAGGCTAAAATGGTGATGACTTGCAATTCTGGCATTGTAATATAGGAAACCCCAGAGTAAAGCAAAAAAGGAGGTACATCAATTCAGAAAGGTCTTGATGTCACCCTTTTTTAAAATGATTTTAAGAGTCTTTGTCAGACTATATCTTACCATTTTTAAAAGCAGGCCAGAAAATGAAATTAAAAAAACTATTCTTCATGAAATTGAGGACAGCAATTAATTACAAGAGTTCTGTAGGTACATTAAGTGTTATTTACATTTTTTAATGACATTACCCAGATAGTGCTAAATTTCTTGTGTTATCAAACTACCCACTCTATCACAAACAAATTTTTCTTACAGATGCAGTAGTACTATGTAATCTGCTTTAAGAAGATTCTACTCTTTGTTCTTATACATGTAGTTGTTTGTCTGATAGAATGTTCTAAAATGCTTATACATATAAGTAACATTATCTAGAATTTGCTTATAGTATGTTTAAAATAAGAAAAGAATCCATGCTGCAAATGAATGTGGAAAAGAGAAGAAGAAAACATAATTATTCTGTATGACGGGGGAAGCTAAGGATAGCACAACAAAGACATTAAAAGTTAACATTGCTCCAGGCAGCAATATGTTGTAATTCTGTGGCAGAACACAGAACAGATTTCCCCAATCCCAGTGCAGCAACTCATGGGGCCTGCAGGTTCAACACATTTTAAAATGACAGCTCATGTTCGGTGTCTGCTTATGGGATAGATATTTGCAGCTTGCAGGAGAACCAAGACTAAGAGAAAGTATTTCCCATACTGCATTTATAGTCTAAATAAATCATACTGGCATCACACCTCTGGTCCATTGATCATTATATTTCATGTAAACTGTCTAATTTTGAAGCCAACTTTTTAAAAAAACAAGACCAAAAAAGAGATAAAGAGTATTTTACTAAAATGTTATATGTATACATTTTTTATTATCACTCTTTTGGGTTGTTTGAGGGACTATTTTTCATTGTCATAATATTCAAAATTCTGTTCAGTAAATTGTAGAAAGTCAGTAGTTGATAAAGAAATTAGAATACAGATTTTCTAATGGTAAAGTTCTCAGAGAATATTCATTTTGTGTCTATTTCTCTGCAACAATATTTGTTCTTTGCTCTTTATTTTAAATCCATAGATTCTGAATTATTAACAACTGAAAAATTATTTGAAAACTGTAAAGTATTACTTAAATGAAAAGAAGCCTTATAACTTTTCTTCTTTAAGAGTTGTAAAAAAACCTAATATGTGACATTGAAGATTTACATACTATAATGAAGCACGACCTTTGTCATATTGGACGGATTGGACCATGATTTCAGTTCCATGTAACCATAATAAGAAAGCAATTAAGTTTGCTGTGAAGAAGATTTTGCACTAATTGTAGAGAAAGTGATATTTTAAACCATATCTTTAAGATTGAGTGATGTAACAATTGCAGATCAGAAACAAAAAGGAGAAAGGCTGAAATACTGAGCATTATGGAAAGTTGTTTAGTGTTGAAAAAGGAAAATCACACAATTACAACCCATAATCCCAGAGGTCAGACTTGAGAGTTAGAGAAGACTCACATCCATAATTGAAAATATTGGATTCCTTTGATTAGACTGTTCCCAAAATATGTTTTGTACACATGATTATGAATTCTAATCAAATCTAGATACTGCTGTTGCTATTGCTGTTGCTGCTACTAATAAATATATAGATTTTATATTTTTCTGTCTGCGAGTTGAGAAGGATATCTCGATTAGATCCGGGCTGGCCTAAAATTCACACAGTAGACCAGACTGGCCTCTGACTTAATATCCTCTTCTCTCAGTCTCTCAAATCCTGAGGTTTTGGACGTGGAGCAAGGGTCGTTCAGTATACTTTGCAAATGTGCCATCAGACTTCAGGATATTTACCCATTATCTATGTATGCAGTAGGATTAACATTTCCCACTGAGTGAACATAGTCTATATACTCTACATAGATATATAATAGGAAATCTTACATTCTTTAGGTATGTCAATATATTTGCTATGCTTAATATAAAAGATATAACACATGGAGATTTCCATGTTTAGTAAGATGAACATTTTATGTTCACTGTATATGTTTCCTTTTATCTAAAGAATTCTAAGCAGACAATGTTGGATCTGGCAAAATGAAATAAAAGCCATTCTACTACCCCAAAATCAAGTATTTCTACCCAGTGTGCTCAGCACTACCTGGTCCATTATCTCCCTAACCATTCTCATTCTAGTCATTGATGTCTAAATCAACCTACATCACTTTTTCATGGCTTATCTTTGTTATTTTTATGATGATACAAATCATTTCCTCAGCATTTTATGAATATAAGGTTTTTCAAACCTTACAACAGGGTAAACTATATAATCAAACAAAGCTTTGATACAGAGGCTACAACTAAAATAAAAAGAATTGAATTTATCATATTTCCCTGTGAAAGTCACTCTCACAATTACACAGTTCCTATGCCTACTTACTCTACATCATATCCCATGAATCTTTTCTGTAAGCTTGCTATAGAATAACAAATTCTGAATTCACCTGCTGTATTGGACAATATGTACTAATAAACATTATATAAGATAATTTGTAGTTACACAATACAATTACAATTGGTATAGGCAAGACTTTTTACTTGTAATACACCAGTAATTTTCATGATAGTAAAGAGGATGATACATCTATGGTAATAACTATAAATTTTCATTAATTACTGCTTATAGATCATATATAAATGTGCCAATTCTTTTACAGAGAATATATAAACACAGTAGATTCAAGAATGATGAAAATAACAGCCATGTTATTAGCAAAAACCAAGTCAACAATCAAACTGAAAAGAGAAAAAAAGGAAAACAAACTTCTTTTTTTTTTATTACTTAACAGGTACACCGGTTAAGTGCCTTCCCTCCCTCCACCCTCCCACCCTCCTTTGCCCCCCTCCCCTCCTCCTTCCCTCTCCCCCCAAACTTCTAAATCATATAGTGCTTTAGGCTCAAAATGGATCTTACAATAGGTTCCTTTTATTTTTCCATTTACTATAATCTGTCTGAAAGGGCAAGCTATTTATTACTTGATGAATTATCAACATGATCCTACACAGTTTGTATGTTAATTCACAGTTAAAAAACCACCTGTTCTTGGAAAAACATGTTTTATATCCGAAACACAACTAAATTAATAATCATATGATGCATGCCAGTTCATATCACTTTTTTCCCAAGACAGATGAACTAATTTAAATAAGTTACTTGTTTTACATTTGGATGCTGACCCTATTAAATTGTGGTGACATCCTGAAAATTACTTGTTAGGAAAAAGTATTTAGCATAAGTAGGTTGTGGTGTAAAGGTGCTTCAGTGCCCAGATATAAATATTTAGAAGCTTGATTGCATTTTGTTCCTCATTTCAGGACAATTCTCAATTGAACAGTATCATACTCTGATGTCTAACTTGGCAAAGTTCTGTGGCCACTTAGAAAGTTAATTTAAAGGAGTGCATTTATGTTTCACCTTGTTTGACTTGCATGAGTCTATTTACAATAGATCCTACACAGACGAGGAAGCAGTGCTGGGAGCTTCCTATAATGAAACAGAGACAAACAAATCCCATTGTACCAGATGACAATTATGCCATACAATGGTATTTTTTACCAAATAAAATTGTTGGCTTGTACATTTCAGTTTTTACTACACATATCTGTGTGTTTTAAGGGTTTTTCTAGAGGACTACTTGCTCAAACATAATGCAACAGGAAATACAAATAAATTAATAAAAAAAACATATTGTACCATTGATTCAGGGACTATAACAAAACAAAACCAGACTAGAAGAGTGAATAAAAGCACAGCCTGCTTCTCTCCAAGTGCTGGAACAACTGTCAAGAGATAGATTAAAATAAAATTCTGTCTGTTTAGTTTGTGTAGTTATATGAGTTTGGGTACTTACATGATTCCATCCTGTATCTCAGTATATTTTCCTGAAACGTAGTCTTTTGCTTAAAGAGGCAATAAATGTGTTCATACTTTAAAAAGTTTTAACATTGAATTATTGTAATCTTAACTACCAGTAAAGCAGCAAAATCTTGAGTTTAGAAGGCCTCAATCTTGAATATTTCCAGATCATTTTCACTTTTTAATTGATATTATTATTTTCATATATTATTATTTTGGTCATCCTGTCAATTTGTCTATACATTTACCAGAAATCATGCTGGCACATGGGGTAAATAATATAATCAAACAAAACTTTAATAAGAGGTTACCACTGAAATAAAAAAAATCGAATTTATCACATTTCCCTATGAAAGTCATTCTCATGATTGCACACAGTTCCTGTGCCTACTTATTTTACATCATATTCCATGAATCTTTTCTGTGAAGAGATACTGAATAGTTCTTTTAATTGTGCATGGGATATTTTTAAATCCTCAAATAAGTTATATATGTGATTTGACTTTTTTATGACTCAAAATCTTTTTAAATTTATGCCCTTAATTAGGTCACATTAAGGAAAGTGCTTAAAAAAATCTGATGCACCCATTCATCTGTGAAAGTGGACAATTATATTATGACTTCAGATAAAATTGCTGTCTGTGGCCCAGAAATTGTGATGCATTTAATAAGTGCAATTTTGTATCATGTGTATATAGACAACATTAGAAATAACATTCAGTGCAACTTCTGTCCAGGTTATAAATTTGTGTTTTCTCCTTTTTCCTCTTTCCTCTGACTTTTACATTTAGTGATTTTCATTAAACCACTCAGCATAAACTTAAAAAAATGTGATTTTTAAATAATGTTTATGCTCTGAGCATACCCCAACCCCCAGCACCGACAAACTGGATGTGAACCCCCTTCTTCCTTCCACTTAGATATGCAATTTGACTTTCTCAATGAAGCTGGCAGTGGTCCTCAAGGCTGACGGGAAGTAGGACAATAGTGCTTTTCTTTGGCTGTAGGAAAAGATTACACAATTAATTTCCAACTCTCCCCTTGAATGGCTCAATTCAGCTGGACTCATTCACCAGCACTTTCAGTGATTGGCATGGAAAGGAATACACAATAAATGGATCCACAGATTGGCTCCTCAACAGGGACATCTCACTTATGTGTATCCTGTCAAGTTTACTACCAATTAGTGTCAGAATTTTCAGTTCTTTGAGAATATGTCATGGTACTTTTTATGCCTCTTTTTCAAATTGGTTCTATTATATGAACATGTTGTTAAGGATCATCTTCGTCCATGATGTGGTTCTTTCATAATGGATAATGAGAAGATATGATAATATGAAGTTGAGAATAATATTTGGCCCAGCTTGTGTGGAAATAGCAATTCCCTGAAAGGCAATATTAATAATGGATTGGCATAATATGCTAGAGTTGGATTGCAGGAATGACTTGAACTTCTTGATTGAATGTCTAAAGTCCATTTTGTTATGGCTTTTGGGGAAAATTGCACATACGTATAGTACAGATACATACACATGGTTGAATGGGGTTTAGAAAGTTGAGTTATCCTCTTACTTTCCTTACCTTTAAGATAGTAATTTTAATAATATCTATTTGAGCTTCAATGACATATGTTAGGTATATTGTTTGCCCTAATTCACTCCCTTATAACTTAGATTGAGACAGTATAAGTGACTGCTCCCATGTTTGTGACACACAAAATGATTAAGAATTGTTCCCAACAAAGCTTTCATTGAGTTTGATTCAGCAATAATGCATAATATTCAGACATTTAGAAATCATTTCAAAGCGATTTCGATGATCTAATAAGTTTCCTCCTCTTCCTTCTTAAATGAATAAACATTCAGAAAAAAACTGAAAAACTAATGGTGAAAAACTAATGATTTTCAA
Source organism: Typhlomys cinereus (assembly GCA_023101885.1). Taxonomy (NCBI): domain Eukaryota; kingdom Metazoa; phylum Chordata; class Mammalia; order Rodentia; family Platacanthomyidae; genus Typhlomys; species Typhlomys cinereus. The sequence continues at coordinate 9,345,259 of JALPQD010000019.1, forward strand.
AAGTTATATCAAACTTCATTATGATATTTCGATGTAAATGTCTAGAGATTAGAAAAGAAAATAGAAAACAATTTTTAGCTGAACATGAAAATGAAAAAGAAATTCTAAGTAAATAATTGTAAAAATTTTAAAATGTCATTTAAGAAGTGAAAATACATTTCATTGAACATGATTTATAGGAATCAAGAAAATATAATGTGTATCTAATTTCTTATGCATGACTTTCCAGTGATGTGTAGTATGTATATGAATATATATAAAATATCTAATTTTCAGAGTCTGTGAGATTTCACGTAGCAAAAAAAATAAAACTATCTGTTGGGAATAAAACATCCTGTGTGGTTTGTAAGTTTATATCCATGCTCCTGACAAGTCAGCATTTTAAAACATGTAACAAAGGGAACAATAATAAACTAAGGAAATGACAGAAACCCACATAATTCTATTATCATTGCTTTTCAAGGAGTTCCTAATATTTAGCTACAACCATTTGCCTGCCTAATTTAGGGGCATGCATTTTCTCACTTGTACTATTTTCCAAACACACACAAAGGAGCAGATTTTAGAATTCTTGTTCTGGAGACAAAGAGTTGATACAGTAACACTAGGAAGTTGAATTTCACAGGCCCCCTTCAGCATGCTTGAAGGATTCAAGGTAACTGAGGCAGGATTATTTAGTGCCAAGAGGCATCTGGATTCCACAACACCCTACTAATGCCATTGGCCCTAACTCCTAAACTGTGCTTTCACTCTGCATTTTAATTTATGAAAGATAAAATTTGCAAAATATAATTTTATGTGCCTCCTGATACCAAATGATATCAAATCCCAAAAATTTAATTTATGAATAAATGTGAGAATCTCTAAGTTATTACTTCTGATTCCAAAATTATCCCCAAATGCCACACATTAAAATCTTCTAAGGGATTCTGAAATAAATTATAATGGATATAAACTGTTCAAACATGTCAATATTCACAGTGGGGAGATCAGCTGTTTTCCACTGACCACAATTGCATTTGAAGGAAAAGAAATTATTTACATTATTAACTGTATAAAATAAGATTTAATCATCTTAAGTGTTGGCATCTGGAAAACCTCACATGAATCATTAAATTCTCAAGGGATACCATTTTTTTTGAGACAGAAAACATAGTTCCTAGAGGAAGGATTTTCACAGGAACATATCCAGAAATAACAAACCCAGAAACTTTTTTTTGTCTTGTCTTTACATCCCTCCATGCATTTCAATGGATTTGTATGCTTTGTCTCCAAGATTAGCTACTGTTTGCAAATAGGCAAAAAATCCCTAAAAAGGCAACTCAAAGTCAGTTCTTGGAGGTATGTACATTTTTTTATGTAAGAATGTTCATAGCTATGGCATTAACCTTGACTTTTGACACTGTAAGCTTTACTAAAGCCTGATGCAGACCAAACATCCAATTATTATTATCAGTGAGCATTGCTAGGTACTTACTAAATCCTATTCAAATACAAAATGCAATGATTTTTGGATATATCATTTGTACATTACACAAAATTCTGTTATAATAGGTCAGTAGTTAGAGAGATTGAGATGAAAATACAGGCTGGATAAATGACTCTGTAGTTAAGAGCTAAACACAGATCAGAGTCAATAGTCAAATATGATGTAAAATGTCTGATACCAGCCTCAAAGACTGGGAATCAACAGCAAGTTGTTGAGTCACATGAAACCTGTTTGTGAGCTCTGAATTTGATTAGAGACTCTTCTCTAAATGATAAGGTAAAAAAGCAACTGATTATAGATGTCAATCTGGGGCCTTCACATTGATACAAACACACACACACAGACACACACACACACACACACACACACACACACGTGCATCTTCATACAAATGAAACCACATAAGTAATTACATACAAGCACTGCCAATGCCACACACATGAAGATCAGGAAAAAGAAAAATAATACATGCCAGCCAGCTAAAATTATCCTATGCTATGTTTTCTTTCTTTCCAGAAATTCAAATTTTACCTGGACAGAGGTATAAACTAAAATAACCCCAAACAAATCAAGTTTCTAAGCAAAGAAAATGAGGGATAGGTTGGGGACACCATTTAAATTTTAAAGGCTTTCATGAGTTTTTAAACATAACGTGTACTTAAAAGAAATGTTGATACTATTTCAATACAATACCAGACTTGCCAGACAGAGAGTAAATAATCCTAGTATTTTTCTCTTTGTGCTTCTATCTAGCACATTTTTTGTAATATCTGGACACATTTATTATTGACTTTCTTTTGGTTTACTCCCCTTGGCTTTTGAAAGCATTAGTTCACAAAGACAGAATACGCACAAAGGATTTATTGCATTGTTTCAGAGTTATTTTTAAATGCTATTTGTAGTTTGAATTTTTATATGTAATTTGATATTCACCAATTCTTTGTCTTTTGTACTATTTGTCCCATTTTTAAAGCTACATCCAAGATATTTTCTGTTTCTCTTCATTGTCCCATGTTTTTCATTTAGCACCTTTTCTTTGTGTTTATACAGGTGTGGGTATACATGTGCATGTGGGTGTGTATAGATGTGACGCATAGAACAAGGTACAGTGTGTGCCTACAGAAGATCAACAGTGACTTTAGGAATCATCCTGGATTATTGGACATCTTTATTGTTTTGCTCTGGGTTTTCCAGCCTCTGCTTTTCAGGGCTGGAAGTATAGGCTGCCAACATTTCTGTCCAGTGTTTTTATGTGGGATCTGGGATCTGAACTCAGTTCTGTTTACTTGCAAAGCAAAAACTTTAACCCTCAATCATTGGTCCAGTCCCATTTAACATTTTTTTTTTTCTGTATGAAGAAGCTAGTAAGTTATATTATACAGCTTGTAGGTACTTTGGGATTTCTATTGCACAAAATACTTCACTTGACTTTTGAACTTGTCTGACACACATATCGTCACTAGAAAGATATGGTCCTTATAAGGTTTACAATTTGTTCTTGGGGAAGTAAAAAACAATGAGTTCTCCATATGCATAAAGTATACAGACATAAATATATTGCATAAATTTATTTCATTGGTGTCTCTAATATTTATGGATGTGTCAACATAGGGGAAATAAAATCTGAACAGGCTATCAAAGGGAAAATTCTAAAAGATTAATAAATAGAATATAGCCATAGAATGTAAACTACAATATAGTCAGTTAATTTTGTCTACATTTCTTGCACTGACTAGAAGCAAATGTTATTTTGAGTATTAGTGAAGCTATGTTACATGTTTTTATATTGACTCATAAAAAGTCACAGGATTGGGGCTGGAGAGGTGGCTGGGGGGTTAAGCCTCTGCCTTGCAGGCAGAAGGTCCTGAGTTCGAATCCTAGACCCCACGTATAGATGTCAGGCAGAAGCGGGGGCTGCCTGTGTTTCTGGTCCTGATAGGGCGGAGCCTGTGAATCCCAGGACAGAGTAACAAGGAGGAGGTGGAGGTGGTCCATCCATGGTGGTTCCCGAATTCGTCCGTGGTTCTACATGCACACATGCGTACACCATACATGCATAATTGAATAAATAATAATAAATTTTTTTAAAGTCACAGGATTATCCTTTGTGGTGTATTTTTTATTTTATTTTATTTTTTTATTTTTTTAAGTTTTATTAATTAAGGTACTAATTAAGGTGATGAAACCATCTTTTTTAATTTATTATTTATTCAATTGTGCGTGTATGCGTGTGTATGTATGTGTGTATGTGTAGAACCACGGACGAATTCGGAACCACCATGGACGCCTCCACCTCCTCCTTGTTTACTCTGCCCGGGGATTCACAGGCTCCGCCCTACCAGGACCAGAAACACAGGCTACCCCTGCTCCCACCCAGCATCTGTACGTGGGGTCTAGGATCTGAACTCAGGACTTTCTGCCTGCAAGGCAGAGGCTTAATCCCTCAGCCACCTCTCCAGCCCCTGTGGTGTATTTTTTAATTTTTAAATATCTCTACACATGAAAATAAATGCATTTTATTGCTCACATTGGTGCTTATGTAAGATGAAGACATTTTGGGCCAAATTTTCAGCAATTGCTCTGTGAGAGAAAATGATAATTTCACAATGTATGGAAGCTGCTCTTTCTGATGCTTTATAAGTGGAAAAAGTATTCTGAAGAAAGAGAATTAATTATATCTCAATGTTTTTTCACAAATATTATGGTTGAAGTCAAACATGGGACATTGGAACTCATTTGGATTAAGAACACATAGCACATACTGTTTCCTTTTTCTTAGCGACAGAGTTATGAATCTTTTGTGTGAATGTTGATAGTAGACTTAGATTTATCTAATAATATTTGCATGCAGCTTTGCTCTACCTTGATACATGTTCATGTTGTACTTTTCCTCAGTATTACATTGTGAATTCAAAATTAATTCCAATAATGTTTCAACCTGAAGGCAAAATATTAATAAGGAACTAGGGTCTAAGAATAGGAAATAAGATCACAGTAAGGCCAATGAAGTAATTTTTTACTAAAACATGAAATATTGTATTCATATTCGACTCAACTCAGAAGGAAAAGAGGCCCAAACCAATATATGACTTTATCTTCAGTGTGTCTACATATGATTTGCCTTTTATTCAAATGGTAAAAATTTGTTTGTTTTCAGTTTTTTTAAACAGATTGGAAAAATCTACATTCTAACTAATTACATTAATTGATAGTACTTGAATTGGTTTTTGTATTCTGCTAGATGCAGCAGATTTAGAGCTAATGAAAGCCCTTTGTGCAGAGTGCACACAATACTGACCATGAAAGACACAAATACACAGGGAATTATACTAGAGCACACTTGGCGTAGTTGGGAGCTTTATGCTGAAAGTGTCAACAAGTGGGTTTAAGTATAACACATAGCCACACAAACACTTCCCAGGGCCTGGCACACATTTCCTCAGCAGTTAAGTGGTAAATATGTGCTAATCTGCTACTGAACACAAAGGATGTGTCCAGCCTAACAGTAATACTAGATGTGGGGAAATTCATGATGCTTGTTTTCTCTCTTTCTCCCATTTTTTATCTGAGGCTTACACATTTACATTGATGGCATTAGAAAATGTGATTTGGAATGAATCATATGTGTGCAGGGTGGGTGGTGTGGCTGTAAGCTTATTTATGCACAAAATTATAATTGTATCTCATTTTGGACAAAGAAACATTTTTGAGGGGCCTCAATGTATAAAACTTCTGTTTCATTAGCATGAGGACCTGATACTGAGCTGTAGTTCTTCCATATGTGCTGTGTACAGTGGTATGCTGTAGCATCTCCAGAGACAGAGAACAGGCATGATCACATCACTGTGTCTTGCTGGCTGGCAAGATTACCCACTAAGCTTTAGACTTTGCAGGAGACTTTTGTCTCAGAATTTAAGATGAAATGTGTTAAAGGAAGAAACCCAATGTTAACATATGGCATCCACATGTGCAGACATTGTTGAACACATTCCCTTACACTTGTGAAAACACACACACAGACACACACAAGCATGCACACATATACAGAGAAAAGGGCTGAGGATGTAACTTACTGAACAATGGATAGATTTTACATTTTAATTCCCAGTACTAAAAAATAGAAATATTTTTCTAGGGAGCCATCTGGAAGAATTGCACATTATACATTGGAAAGGCATGTGTGTGGTCAATTCAAAGCTACATAGTTATTCTGACAGTCAGCCAATACATGTCAGGTTGTCACTCTGTTTTAAATGGAAGGATTGCAGAAGAAATAGACTTACTGTAATCTGCATTTCAGTAGATAAGACACACAAGTTTGTAGACCAATAAAGAGTGAATTTCAGATATTAAGTATTCCTGTAAACGAAGTGAAGCCTGTAGTTGAACAAGAAGGCTCTGAATGAGAGAGCATCATTATACACAATATAAAACAGGCATGGTCCCAGAGTCACAGGGCTACAAAGAAAAATGAAAATCACAGCTAGAATTTCCTTGAGTAAGTGAAGTAGTGAGACTCAATGAGCTTCTTTACTGTGACATGAAGATCACACCACCTTTGTTGCCTTTCTTTGTCCAAATTGAGATATTGTGCTTCTAGCTTCTAGTGTTTGGGAGGCACTTGGCAACTGGTAATCAGCAGAGTCATGAGATAAAACCACACAGAACCTAATTTACATCCTCTCTGTTCTGTCAGTTTTTGTTAGCATTGCTTTGCCAAGGGCATTATAAACGAAAGATAGTCCTGTTTATGCTTAACTTTTAGTTCTCAGAAGTAATGAAGCAATTATTTTGTATTCACAGTTCTTTGTTCCTCTACAAATGTGAAGAGTAGGGTCACGTGATCACTGGTATTTTTGGATATTATTAATCTGTTTACCTGGCCCAAATGCAGTGTTACTGACTTACATCAAGGGGCCACCTGGTTTATCATCTGCACAGCAACATGAGGTGTGACTTTAAAGAAATCATGTTCCTAATTTATTTTTCCGTAAATGAATACTTCTGCATATGGTGAACATTAAACTGAATTTTAACTACTTAAAAAATACACTCACTTAAAAGTTTTATCAGTCTGTTTACTATTCAAAGTGTTCATGTTATTTTTGCTTATTATTAAATACCTTATCCACTGAATTTTCAAATTCTTGAAATCATGGACTCATTTGATTTAAAATACAGCAGGAATTCAGCATGAAAGTGAGTGTTGTAAGTATAATGAGGGTTCATATTTTAGGCTGACATGTAATAACTTTATATCATATCATACAAAAGGCATATTGTCCTTTGTGGGGATTCATCATCTATGTTTTGGTGGTTTTAAATTTCATATATTATAAAAGTACAAACTTCTAATAGATAAATAGTTGATCCCAACATCAAATAGAAAAATATAAGAAATATTGGAGACAACTAATTTTATAAAATAAACTATTTTGCTATTTTTAAAAAGAGCTTGATAAGTCAATTTGGCCTAATGGAGAACATTTTTTTAGATAATTCTTATGTCATTAGTATGCTAAATATTAGGAATTTTCCAGAAATTGTTATTTAAATGGTTAGCACACATATTGATTATAATTTAGAATGCATTAGGCACAATTTTAGAGAAACCTTTTTTAAAAACCAGCAGCAATGGCTTACATATGCTTGTGAATTAGCAAAGTTGCCTAGGCATGGACTGAGTGCCTGAGCATACCAATGAAGACAGGTGAATTTCAAAATGAAATGCATCAAAATATGTGATTAGTCTACATTACTAAACTACTTAGAAAAATGAATCTGATCGTATTCTTAGCACACAATTGCCTAAATCTAATTGTAATTGTAAAAAATTGGGCTTTTAAGTAAATCAAGATCATAACTGACGCAACAATGTTAACTGATGGCCCAAATGTGGGGAAGAAAAGAGAGAGAGCGAAAATGTGGCAAAAGTTGAGAGAGCTTTTCCATTTAGTTAATAATCACTTTCTATTTCTTCTTCTGAGACAAGGTTACACAATATGCATCTCATTTTATACATCTCAAGAGTAGCATGAGTTTGTAGTGGGCTAACTTGTTTTGTTTGCATGGATGTTTCCAAATATTGGACTGAGAACCACTTATATCATTTCAAGTAGGCAACATGATTTCAGCTAAAGTTGTCTCAATATGACATGGCAATTATGGTCGGAGTCAGACTGTTAAAATAATGCTGAGGTATTTCAATGGATTAAGCCATAGTTTGACCTTATGGCTCCATAATTCCCATATATAATGCTGTTATAATGAAAACAATGGTATGTATTTCCTCAGATATGCATTAAAGTTAATGAATGTTTATTCAAATATATGTCAACTTGCTCTTTACCTAGTTACATAAGGTAGAGCTCCTTTAAAACTGTGGATTTATTTGACAGTGAAATACTTGATGTGTGAATGTCATTTGTGTCTATTACATAATATTTTTCATATTACATATTTTTGTTTGTCATAATTATAGATTGAACTGTATCTAAGAGAATACTAATGACACAGTGGAGAATTAGTTTTTTCTCTAAGTAATGGATTTTGAATTTTTCCTTAGGTGGCATTTTTTTTAACTCAAAAATGGAAAAACAAACTGTTTATCACTTTGACATGGACGGCATTTGGGTGAATTTGCTTAATTCTCATTAATTACCACAATTTAAAACATTATGCATTGCTTATTATATATGATCTTCTATCCTTATAACTGAACCATCTAATGATCTGTGTATATCATTTCATTATTTTAATTATTTTAAATGATTATGCATCCTGCATCAGAGCTGATTACCTTTTCGTGTCATATTAAAGTATGATTTGTAATGTTGCTCAATTAACTTTCCTCATAAAAGAGGAAATCTCAACTGCTATTGTGCTTCTTTTCGCATAAAGATGATATAACCATTTTTATTTTTAGTATAGAACATTATCATAATTTCAACCAATAAATTTGACTACCTTACATTTGTTATAAAAATTACATATAACATCTATTATTTCCACATGAAGTGGTTACATATATCTAATATCAAACAGGTACAAGTTGGCTATATAAATGATTGCTAAACAGCATAAACATGCATACCAAAGTCCCAAGAATTTTTAATTTTTTCTATGTATCTGGTTTAAACTTCATAATATCTCTAGAATCAACATGGTTACTGTTATGCTTTCCATATGAGAAACACTTTGTATACTTAATCTCCTATAGTAACATTGTCTTCATTTTGCTAATGAAAATACTTGAAAAGTTGAATGACTTGATCAAGGACTTTTTCCTCAGTAGCAATGGGAGTACTGGTTAAATGTGTAACTGACCAAAATTCTATAAAAAATTATTTGTGAATACAAAACATTATAAGTAGATGCACAGATAAAAGATACAAACATATATATGCTAACCAACTTCAAATACATTTACCTAAGCAAATATATAAGCAGAGATATATTTCTGATCATGTTCATGATGCAGATCATTAACTATTCAATATCTAAGATAATAAATTTGCTTATTGTGATACTAAGTATTAATTGTTAACCTAGGAGGCAGGACTCCTGACCTAATGGAAAGGATTCTCTAGGCATGCTTAGTTACTGGGCTTACTTGTCAGGAACCCTGTTAATTGCATAATTGATGTGGGAAGAACAAGTGTATTGTGGATGGTACCATTCTCTTATGCAGGGAATCCATTACTGTACGATATGTAAAGAGACAGCACAAGTAAGCAAGCATGCTTTATGGCTCTACTCTTGCTGTAAATATGATGTGACCAGTTCATTCAGTTTCTGTCTCTGTAACTTCCCCAGAGTGATTTGCTAAAACCTGGATTTGTGAGTCTATCTAACTCCAAGTTTTTGGGTTATGAATTTTGTCGTAGCTAATCATTCCATAATAGTACATGAAACTCATTTTCAATATGTGTTAAACTTAATAAATATTATCCAGATATGTGTGTTTTCCATAGTTGTGGAAGTTATAGGTGTCAACTTAAAAACTGAAAACTGAGTTTTAAGGTGCATCTATGAGAAGTATATACCTAAGGCAAGCATCTGTCCATTTCTTGGAGAAGTAGATATTTTAGAAAAAGAGTGATTGGAATCCAGCAGACTGGCCAGCCTGTAGCCATTGCTGATCCCTTCCTATGGATATGGTATAAACGAGTTTCTTGATGTGTTTAGAATGATGGTGTAACTCTCCTGCCATCATGATGAATTGTAATCAAGAAACAGGAGCATTAGAATAAGCAATTTTTTTCTAAGTTACTTGGGTCATATATTTATCACAGAAACAATATGATATTAACCCAATGGTAAAGAATAAAATGGAAAGCTACATGAAAATGAAAAAAAAGAGAGAAAAGAGATAAAAAGCAAATTTGTAATACAAAAATATGTACTACTGGGGCTGGAGAGGTGGCTCAGGGGTTAAGCCTCTGCCTTGCAGGCAGAAGGCTCTGAGTTCTGATCCCAGATCCCAGGTATAGATGCCGGGCAGAAGCGGGGGCAGCCTGCGTTTCCGGTCCTGGTAGGGCGGAGTCTGTGAATCCCCGGACAGAGTAAACAGGAGAAGGTAGAGGCCTCCATGGTGGTTCTTGAATTTGTTGGTGGTTCTATACATATACACACACATACACACACGCACAATTGAATAAATAATAATAAAAAATCTTATTACTACATTTCAGTAAAACTACATCATTCATGAGTCACTTATACTCTATGGAAGCTGCATGAAATATATAAGATTCAGCCATTTTTGAATGTTCACCCTCAAAAATCGAAACATCATCTGTTAAAGCTGAAGTTTGAAAAGTAGAAAATGATGTCATAAATCGTCAAGTTTTATGAGGTAATTTGTGTACCCAGTTCACTTCTGGGTAAGCAGAATTATTTACTTCAGGGCTTTCCTGTCAATGACCTGTTCATTTCCAGTAATGTGGATTGTAGTTCACAAATTCAGTAGCCAAAAATCATGCTGTTTTATGGGGTGAAATAAAATATTTTACTTAGTCTGTTCTCAGTTTCAAAGTTTAGAATTCTTTTTACACTGATACTATCATATAGCTTACTAAATCATGACAAATGAAGAACAATTTTAATTTACTTAATTTTATACTTAGGACAATAAAACAACCACCATTGCATTTTTTTGTATCTTGGCCCAAAGTATGTAGAGAACTTTCCATCACCTTTTCTTCTAAACCCGTTTGTAACCCAACTAGCAAAAGCTAGCCAAGAATACTGAATGAGTGCAAGAGAATCTCCAAAGTGAAGATGTTTCAATTTTGAAAGAGAATAAGTGGTCTGCTCTCAGATAGATGATAGATTGATAGATAGATAGATAGATAGATAGATAGATAGATAGAGATAGATAGATAGATAGATAGATAGATAGAGATAGATAGATAGATAGATAGATAGATAGATAGATAGAAAGAAAGATAGTTAATCAGGTTAATCAGGTATATGCTAAAACTAACATGGAGAAGTATAAAACATCAGTGTCCAAACTGTAGGGATGAGACCCTTTTTTCCAAGTGATAACAGAACAGAATTGGAAAATTATTGGAGCCTATGGTTGGCTGCTGGCAATAAGCCTCACTTTGAATATCTCATTTAAAATCTATGTACTAAGTGAGTATAGTATATTGTCCTGAAATTTCTATTGCTACCATTACTAAGAGACCTAGAACAAAACCACAGGATATTTTGCTGGAAATTGGCTTAAAAACTAGTTGCAAAATAGTTCACTTACAAATGTAATACACAATCAAAATGACTGTAAGTTCCCTCACAGAGAACTTCCGTGACTCCCTCATTACCTACTCAATAGCACAGAAAGTCTTTGGTCAGTCATTTAACTGTCTATGTAATCCACTGTTCTCCCACATACACTTACGCTGCATGCTAAATTATCCTCTTTATTTTCATCATGTAGCATGTGTGTGTTAACCTAATCCATAAATTTCTCTTAGTTCATGAATAGTGTAAGGTTAGAGTAGAAGCATAGGAAAATTTAGTACATAAAAAAATAAGAACATTGAAATCCTTTCTCGTTCTTCTACTTGGGGAAAATGATGCTAATGATGTTAACCCGTTCGAAGTTTCATTGGTTAGAAATTTATAGTCTTCCAATGATGTATATGTGAGCTGCCATCTTCTGATAATATAGGGAACTTTCCATCACCTTTTCTTCTAAACCCGTTTGTAACCCAACTAGCAAAAGCTGGCCAAGAATACTGAATGAGTGCAAGAGAATCTCCAAAGTGAAGATATTTCAATTTTGAAAGAGAATAAGTGGTCTGCTCTCAGATAGATAATAGATAGATAGATAACTGATTAACTTGATTAACTATCTTTCTATCTATCTATCTAACTGATAACTTTATAGAATATTTGCAGTTGGTGTTCATTTCTGATAATAACTAGGAAATAAATTTTTGGAAGTGGAATATGCTCACTCACAGTCACAACGATTTAATTTAATTTAATTTAATTTCTCCAAAACTAAGAATTTTGGGATGAGGAAGGTTTCTGTAAGAAAAACAGGAAGACATAGGGTAACACAGTGTGAAAATGATTAAAATTCATTGTAGTAATTATGAAACTGTCAAATAATGTAAAAAGAAATTGAAAAGATATATTGAAAAGGAAAAAAGAATAAAATGTTCATTTATTGATCCTTATCACATGATCAGTGGTATTGAAAGGTTAAATATGTGAATTGACTTATTTATATTTCGCATTATTTTCCTGCTAGTGTTTTCATATTCTTATCAACTATTATAGATCTCATTTGTTATATGTGTAATGGTTATATGTTGTGAGTTCTCTCCATTTTGCTACTCAATTTTTCATTATTAGTTCTTGAAAGTATTTCTGTGGTAAATGTGATGATATTACTTCATGGTTGTTTTGTTTAACAAAATGCTTAGAAGAATATTTTAAGACAAGGGTTTATTGTATCATTTGGTATACTTTAATAGTCTAGATAATGCTTTTTATTTGAGTCTACAAAGAACAAAGCATAGCAGTATTATCTTTCTAATAATTTCTCCTTTATAAACTAAACTTAACCATTATCACCATATTTTCAGCTACTATTATTTAACTAACTTTTCATTTGTTTTTTCTTTTTCCTTTTTGGGGCGCAATTAAGATTTTTAAATAAATTTTTAATTTTTTTCTATCTTACATACATATTGAGTATCCATCCCGCCTCCCTCCCTCTCCCTTCCCATTTCCTCCCTTTCCTTCATCATTCCCTCCCATTCTCTCTCACCTTTCTGCCTGTGGATCCCAGGGTTCTCTTTGGCTTGTCTACTCCTGTGGGGGCTCAGGTCTCTCTGGTAAGTCAAGTTATCTCTCTCAGGCCACCCCACTGATAGTGCATTTCCCTTCACTCATCCAGCTTTAGACCCAAAGGTTTCCACTGTGAGTTCCCATTCTATGGGTATAATAACAGCTACCTACAGAGCCGTTTGATGCACTGTCTTCTTACTTATAGGTTTTTGGGTTCTTGTTCTAGCTTACAGTAACAAAGGAGTGTACCATTCTCACAAGCAGGTATTGAGTCCAATCAGAAAGCTGTTGGTTGTCTTCTTGGTACTATTTTTCTTTTATCTGACACTCATTTCCACTGAAAGGTGAATTTCACATATATATTCATCCCAGTGTTAAATTGTCTCTTTTAAGGAGAATGTGTAAATCATTTCACATTATTTGACTGATTATATTATAATTCTCTACTATATACCCATCAGGTAAAAAACATACATCTACATCTTTTTTTTTTTTTAACTCACAGAGGAAAACAGTTAGAGACCACCTGATTCTACTTTTTTCTTCATTTGTTGAAGGTGTTTTCTTTCTGTCACTTAGTGTTCCTTTGTTTTTTCTTTGTAATTTTATATTTACAAATACAAACATTAAAGAATTGTGTGGTTTACAACCAACATTTAAAATTTTTAATGGCAGTATAACGTGTATCATTGCAAGTTTTTTTATTTATTCAATTGTGTGTGTGTATGTGTGTGTGTGTGTGTGTGTGTGTGTGTGTGCGTGTGTAGAACCACGGATGAATTCAGGAACCACCATGGACGCCTCCACCTCCTCCTTGTTTACTCTGCCCCGGGATTCACAGGCTCCACCCTACCAGGACCGGAAACGCAGGCCGCCTCCGCTTCTGTCTGGAGTCTATACGTGGGTTCTAGGATCTGAACTCAGGACCTTCCGCCTGCAAGGCAGAGGCTTAAACCCTGAGCCACCTGTCCAGACCCTCACTGCAAGTTTTGAGTATGTTGTATCTTTGAAGTGTAGCTTTGCCCTTTTCGAATGAGACCACTGAGACTCAGAGAGAGTTCAGGTCTCACAGTCCTTAATATGACAACAAGGAACCCCTTGTTCTACTTGAATATAAAGCGTATAACCATTGCATTCATAAATATCAAAAGATCCCAAACACAGATTTCTAGCAGCATCACTACTTCACTGTGCAAACTCCTTCTTGCTCTTAAACTTAAAATCGTTTTAACTGAAGCTCTGAAAAGTGTCCCCATTTATGTTTGGGGAGGAAGCTTTTGAAAAGGAAATTGTTTTCCATTTAATGGTAGAGAAGACATATCTTTACCTAAATACCATGGTACTACTGGAAATAGATAATCACACAGACTTAGCAGCAGGTATAATAAGTTGCGGAAGCTTGCAGATTTTCATGTGTTCAGTAACATTGTTTTTCTACAGAGGCATAATCCCAGGAAGCATTTTTTCCATTATATCCTGGCTATGTTTTTTTATGGAATAGTACTTTTGTTCTTTGTCTCACTGTCAGTTATAAATCCTTCCTGAGAAAAACAATAACCTAATTAAAATTGTTATAACCTAAATTTAGAGTTGAGAATTAATAGGTAATTTACCTTGATGTTAAATACTTACAAAGAGGGCTGGGGAGATAGCTCACAGGTTAAAGTTTTTGATTTACAAGCTAAAAGAGCTCATTTTGGATACCCAGATCCCATGTTAAAAAATCTTAATTCCTCTCCTGGAAGACAGAGCGTCTGAAACCCCAGAGAAAAGATATAAGAAGGGTAGCAATCCAGAATGATTCCCAAGGTCACCCTTGGGCCTTCAGAAGCACATACCCTCATGTGCCGTCTTGTACACATGCAACACACACATCCACATGCACACACAAACACACACACACATGCTTGTATGCATACATACACCTGAAAGTAATGTACTTGCTGAATGATATGCACTGAAGTATTGGGACATCAATATAAAAATCAAATAAAACTCTTCATTATACTTTAAAGTTATATACTCTATATTCATTTATATCACATACATAAACTCATATTTAAATCTAAAATACAGTGGCAAACTACTTGTGAATGAAGAAAAAATTTTTGTCATTACTTAGATATTGTCATTACTTAGATTTTGTCATTACTTAGAAGAAACACAAGAAATTCTGCTGATCACTCTATTGTACTGATCTTAGAAGAAATGCTGAAATGTGAACCCCGGTGCATTCGTTTTACCTGAAGTTCATTTCTTCAACTATTCTTTTTCAACCCTGCAAAAGCTTATTCACTGAATGATGCTTACGTGACTCTAAACATCATGAATGCAATTTTTTAAATATATGCTCATGTTTATAATCTGTGTATCTAAAGTCTTTCACCCTGAAAGCATGGATGAGAATTCAGAGCTTAATGTTTGCTGATTTATTTTATGGATGAGATTTCCAGTGATGGATAGAAAAGGCCCATAGATGAAGAAAAAAAAAAATTGAGTAATTACATTCCTGTCTGTGTGAACTTTCTTTCAGTACTCCATGGTATTCCTTCTTTGGAATCTTCCTGTACTGATACTCCTAACAGGGTGAAGTGCAATTGTTTAGGTTTCACTAAACAGGCTGGGGGTGGGCTGCTGGAAGTGCCCAGCTCTGGGCAAATTGCAAGCAACCTAGCAGTGAAATTCACAGTGTTTGCATACTATATAAGACAATGAGCAAATGAGAAAGGGAAACTACTGATTCTTAGGGATATAGAAAGAAAAAGTAAAAGATCTAAATTTAACAAAATTGGAAAACGAGAGAAATGGCAGTGACTACTTTATTACTTACTTTTGGTGTTTTAAGTAATACCTGTGAAGTATTACACTGATAAAAATTCCTAGAGTCAAGTGATTCATCACTGAGTATTTCCGTGTTTCAGTTTCTTTACACAATTAATACTTGAACTAGTAGGGATCGAAACACTTCTTATGTGTTAAAAGGCTACATTTAAGACATATGTTTAAGAAGTTTTACCCTGTCTGGTCCAAAAAAATACCTAAATACCCCATTTAGCTCATTAAATAGCAGTACATTAGCCTGAGAACCTATGTGACACTCATTATTATTCTTATCATATTTATAAGAATCATATTGATTATATTTAATAATTAACAAAAAAATGAAGATTTAAAGCCTAGTAAGGAACAATCTAACCAATATGTTGCAGGTTAGCATGCTTCAAATGTTGTAAAGCTTTAAGCAAGTCGGGCTCATTAGACATTGCGAAGAAGAACATTGAAGAAGATGTCAGCCATTTCAGAGACAAGGGCAAAAAATCACAGACTTTGCCACTTGTCTACTCTAATGTTTTCTTTTATTTTCTTTTAAATATAGTTCAGTGATTTAAAATCACCAGGCAGAGTGTGTTTGAACTTCAAGAGATGTGTAATAGATGTTATACAGTGCCATGGAGCTCTGGGGCCCATTATTATATTTCATTGTCTCTTTTATTACCTGAGGGTAAGTGCAGGCAATAGAACAAGGTGTCAGACTTACTTTTAACCTTTGCTAGAGGAAGAAGCTCAATGAAGGGTTGAAAGGTATTTCGAAGTTATTATACTCTGAGACTCCTCACTTGCTGTCCCTTTGCAGCTCAGAGCTCGGAGGCCATCACTGTGTGATGTCAGCCGCTCACCTCACTTCCCCCTAGTCCTGTTGTGTTCTCCACAGGACCCTTCACCCGCGTGCCTCTGCTCTACCGAACGCATCGGAGATGAGTTAGCTGACCCCACTGTGCAGTTCACTCAGATGAATTGTGCTCAAAAACAAAATGATCTCCATGGCTGAAATGTATAGTTGTTTCTACATGGTATTTCTGGTAGCAATAATCGGATGTTTGTCACAGTGCACTCCATTAAGGTTAATTGAGAGGATAAGACAATAAAAATGTATAATATTAGAAGTCATTGAACTTTATTACATTTATTTGAATTTTCACAAATATAATGGAAGATTAATTTTTAAAAGTTCATGGGCTTTGATTTGAATCATCGGTTTCATGCAAGCAATTACAATTATTTGGAACACAGAATAAAGTGTGTAGGGAATGGTCATCTTGATCTGTTAAGCCATCTCTGTTTATGCAGGTCCCAATCAGTTACTTTTGTGACTAAAATGAAAAATTAGAGCCTCATACTGTAGTTGGATGAAAGGAGCTTAAAGAAAGAATGGCAACTCCAGGCTTGGCAGTGTTTGTAGTTATGTTACCTAGTACTTCTGTTTGATGATTTGTTGCCCCTTCCCTCCCTTCCCTCATTAGAAAATTGAAATGAGCAAATCATAGCAACATGCATTCACTGGTGTTCATGTGAATTTCTACCTAGAGAGATATCACTTTTGAGAATTGTTTTTTTAGTAAAGAGATGTCTGAGAAAATTCTTAGTAAAAAATTCTTTTTGATTAATTAATTAGGAGAACCACAGAACTGTTCGACCCAAATCATACCACTTGGAACCTAATCTTTCATTGTTTTCTTTTGAATTTTTCTATGTTATTTATATTAGTAGGCATTCTGGAATATTTGGTATATACATAGTATATCAGGTTTGACAACTTATTTTGGCGTGAGTATATTTGTGACTATGTGGACATGTTTGACCAAATAAACAAAAAAAGGGTGTTTTCACAAATTTTTTCTTATTCAGGAAAATGCTTTTTAGTTTTATTCAAAAGCATGAAGCATATTTACCAAATCCCCAAGGACATTGTTTGGGATTGGTTATTTTAAAAATGCTTAGCATGCTTGTATAGCATTCCAATATCCATGCCTGGTACTCTGCCCACTGCAGGAAGCATTCCAACTCTGTGTTGGATTTTCCTGTTAAAGAATGTCTCTGTATGGGTTTTCCTTTACATCTAAATATCATAAATTCCTTTTCCCTGCCATGTATGTGCTTTAGTATGGTCAGTAGAATGTTAAAGTTAAAGTAAAATTTCCCTTTTCTTCTTTACCAAGAAGCATAGCCATAGATCAAATGGTTACAAGAGCAAAAAGTTTGTTTAATGTCAGGTTTTAAGAATTTTTCCTGAAAGTCCTTCCATAAAACCCTGGTTCCTATTATAGCTATAATGAACCCCCCTTTTTCTTTCTCATAGTAAGCATCTTAACAAGTAAAGTGTATTTTCCATTTTATCCTGTGGTTATAATTTGCTATTTGATGGTTTATTTTTAAAATAGTTTCATTTATTTTATAGTACATGCAAAATCCTCAAAGTGACCATAACTTCCACCACCAGGTTAAGTATAAAGAGAAATGAACAAGATTGCTTTTAGTTAACCTCACAGACAAATGATAAATTTAGACCTAATTTACAAATTCATAGTCTTTTAAATTGTGCTAGTCAAGCATTTGAAAACGAAAGCAAAGTTTAGGAAAAATATATAATATCAACTTTTGTTTCATGTATTACTATACGAGGCTGTGCTTTCATAGCAATTTTAGGCTCACTGCAAAATTAAGAAAGTGAAGCAAATCTTTGTATATTCCATGTGCAGAAACATGGGCTTCATAGCACTGCAATCTAAGATAAGTTTGCTTGGCTGTGCACCAGAGCTATCCTGAGTCTACTGGTAATGTGAAAAAGGCAGTGTGATAAGGGCAGTTAAAGAAATGTGAACAGCATCTTAAAGTTGTCCTTCTGCCAACCTGCTGTAATTAATCAGGCCCCATTCCTGGCCTGGCTAAGAATTTTCATTGTGTTCCTGAAAACTATATACATCTAGTGGAAAATTATTTGAAGAAAATTCAGTTTTTACATCTCTCACTTGATGCAATAAGAATATGTTGTTGCAACAGAGGATTTAAATGGAATACTGTCATAAATGCAGAAAGAAATTCTGAATCTAGAAAACAGTGTTTTTCAAATGG
Source organism: Typhlomys cinereus (assembly GCA_023101885.1). Classification (NCBI taxonomy): domain Eukaryota; kingdom Metazoa; phylum Chordata; class Mammalia; order Rodentia; family Platacanthomyidae; genus Typhlomys; species Typhlomys cinereus. Next base: position 9,363,968 of record JALPQD010000019.1, read on the forward strand.
CTTAGTAGAATTGTACATGTTCAAGTTTTGTTTGACACACATATGAATTTGAATTGTATGATATGATATCTTACTTAGAACAATAGCCACAATGTTCTGTATCAATAAGGAAGGTGTATTATAAGATACATTTCTCACAGCAACACACACACACACACACACACACACACACACACATACACACATACACAGTCATGCAGTTATGCATACACATGTACACTCACACATGCACACATATGCATTTATTCATACACACTTTATTTTATACTGCTTCAATGTTAATAGATGCCCAATGTAAGCATTAAATTTCTGGATTTTTTTTCCCTTCGGTTAGGTTAGTTCCTATTCTAGTTTGATAAATTAAAAAAAAATTATTGGCTTATATGTGTTTCTTTATTGTTGCCTCTGTAAAGTGTGTATTAATCAAAGTGAACATTGCGCCCCATCCTTGTCTTGAATACCTGAAGCGTCAGTTTTGGTATGGGGTAATTAGATTTGCCTTTAGTTTTTATTTATTAGTGATTTTGACAGAATATGAATTCATAGCTTTTGTATTTTATTTATTTATTTACTCTGTGTGTGTGTGTGTGTGAGAGAGAGAGAAAGAGAGAGAGAGAGAACATTGTGTGTCCCTGTGGAAGACCAAGAGTAATTTAGGGAATCATTCTGGACTGCTTCTACCTCCTTCCTGCTCAGCTCTGAGATTTCACAGGCTCTACCCATCAAGGCTAGAAATGCAGGCTGCTGTCGTTTCTGCCTGTCATTTTTACATGGGACCTGGGATCCAAACTCAGGACTTTCAGCTTGCAAGGCAGAGTCTTAATCCCTGAGTCACCACCCTAACCCCTTAAAATACACTTTTTTTAAGCCTCTTGTATAACAAACTGAACATGTCTCGAAAAATGAGCAATAATCTGCAAACTTGCTTTGGATCATTTAATTATGCAAGGAAACTGATCAACTGTTGATACCAGACACAGTAGGTGACAACCACTATGATAGACCTTTTGTATACACCATCTCAGTTAAACCTTGCCTCATTTAAAACTCCCTGTTAAGAGCCTATTAGTGGAAAGGGAGGAGCAGAAAGCTAGTAATGCATCCAGAATCAGACTGATGTAGCAGGCAGAGGTAGAAGCTAGTAAGATGTATTGCCCTAATGATTAACCTGATAGGTTCGTTTCTGCCAAACACGTCTCTGCATTAGTGGAGAAGCTGACATCCTGTTCAGTTTTATCAGACATTATTTCACAATTCCTTAATTTATACTGGATGAAAAAATGGACTGACTCTAAGAATCTAATAGTGCAGTTTATTAAAAACAACAACTTAGAGTACCTTGTGAACTTGGTAATGCTTAGTAATCATACTGTTCAAATTAGTGAACTAGAATCATTCTGGGTTCAATCTACTACACTCTAGTAGTTAACATACACATGAACTGAATTCAACTGAGGTATGGGGAAGTTGTTAAGAAATTCGAAAATCCTTGGGCACAGCTGTATTCTGTGCTGTCTGAGTAATTGGAATGCAGTAACACTCGACTGAATCACACACAAGCCAACAACTAATGCCCACTTCTATGCCATTCACGCTTCAGTGAAGGTGGTTAAAATGAACAAAACAATTCGGAAGAATATTTGTCATTTGGAAAAAAAACTCAAGCTTTTAAATCAAAATATATATGTCATAAGGAGAGCCAAATGTTTCACAGCTTTTCCTTCAGCTAAGACAAACAACTTATTCTTCAAATATAGCTTGCTGCTTGGTTCTTAAAATACTATGTTTTCTTGATTTTAGTCTGAGATTTTGCCTAAATTCTGTTCAGCCCACTTTTTTAAAAAAATGAACCCTTTTTATTCAAAAGAAAGCTCATTAATAAGTTTTAGTTTCTCTTTGTCTGGAGTTGGTACAGATATGAAATTTTCAAATTACTTGAAAAATCTTTATTTAAGACCTGGTTTGAAATTATTCTTCGCAAGCAAACTAGAAATCAAAGCAAAGCAAACAAACAAACTAACAAGAAAACAGTTTAAAAGCACAAAAGAAAAGCATGTTTACTTTTAGTAAGGGGTTGTCCTAGCAGATGAAGACATAGATTGCTGGTTCTTATCAGTTTTTGATCTAATCAAGAATTAGTAAAATCCAAAGAAAACATTTTCCATAAAGGATGCATGAAGTTGAGGATGGTAATCTAGGCCTTTGATTCCCATAAATGAGAAGCTGAAGGAGGATTAGTTTAGGAACTCAGGGCAGCTTAATAAGTTCCGGATCAAACCATGGTATATATATATATATATATATATATATATATATATATAGAGAGAGAGAGAGAGAGAGAGAGAGAGAGAGAAAGAGAGAGAGAGAGAGAGAGAGAGAGAGAGTTTTCTTGTTAGATTTCATGGCAATGATGAACAAGGGTGGTTTCCTGACCCTTGCATGTTAACACCATTGCATGGGAATAAAGAAGCATTTGATTCTATAAGGCAATGAGTTCTTTGCAGTGAACAGAAATTCTTGTATAAGAAAAAGTAAAAACTTCTCGTTTCATTTATGTTATTTGTATCATCCTGCATATTCCATATTTGTTAACGTTCTAATATTTTACTTTCAAATTTTCCCAAATCTAGAGAATAAAATTACTAAGATAAATTTATATAAACCTTAGGAGGACTGGGCAACACTGTCTTCTTTGATGAAGAAAATAGAGTTTTTACTTAGGTGAGTCCCAACAAGCAAAGTAGCCAGAAGCCTCCATTAAGGCTGTGCTAACTGGGACCCACAGGTAGACAGAAATTGAGTGCAGTGGCTGCAATCCTTTTAACTCTATGGTGTTTAAAGTGTTGTGGGAGAGAGGCTTCCAGTGAGGATCAGAAGCAAGATATGCTGACAGACACAGAAAACATAACAGCATTTTATCTGATACCATTTGCTCCAAAAGTATATTTCTGTGATTACTGGACAGTCTTGGTATAACTGGACAGTCTTGGTTTTGTTCTTTTAAAGTCAATAGAAAACAAAATAGAATCATTTTTCATTAGCTGGTGAAATTAAATTTCCTTACAGCTATAGGTCATTAGTTAAAAACTACCATTTCTGTTTGGAGAGAACCAAAATGTTTTATCTTCTCTATATCTATTGTGAGAATTGAGAATGTATAACTGTTATTTTCCATTTTTTTCTGCTCTCTTTATGCGCCCTAGAAATCTGTGTCAGTAAGTAGCTTCTAGTCTCATCCAGTGACGCTTATATTGATAATGTCTCAAAATCATATGAATCATGAAAGAAACAGGCTTCTACTACACATGTGATTTTTTTTGTAAAACAAAACTAACAGGGTATAAATTCAGCCTTATAGTTGGAGTGTAAAAGCTCTGGTGTTGTGGATATTTCTTTTTCTGCTTTTCTATTGGAAATAAAATGTAACAATGCAACTTGGTGTGGGTGTAGGTGGGGAATCATATGGCTTACTGCTGTTGCCATGATAACTTTTGCAAACAAGATATGCTACATTCCAGAAGGGTCAGAGCAGCATGAGACAAGAGGAATATCTCAGCTTCAGCTGTCAGAAGGGAAGAATGATGATAATGGTAGTAGTGGTGCAAATCCCCAATGTCTAGTGCAAAGAAGATAAATTTTTGCTCTTGCTTCTAAGACTTTTCCTTGATTATGAGAGCCTTCCATACTCTAGACATACTGCTGAATGATTATCTTTACAAAGCAAGACAGCCTAAATAATGAAATTATTAATAGAATATGTCATTGAAATGTTGAATTTGCTGTAAATACTACAATTGGGACTTAGAAACAAATACCCAAACTAATTGCAACAATATTCTGCCAGTGTTAGAAGTTTGGATGATTTTTCTTGAATGGGACATAAACTTTGTATACAGTAGAACCTTGTTTAGATAATAAAGTATTTTAACCCTAGGAAACAATCTGATATCAACCATAGAAATGTAAAAAATTATTTCCTTAAATATCAGAATGAGAATAAGTTTTATTACAACTGATAGATCTTTAAATTCAATCACTGCAAAAATTTTGGAATCAATCTTTGTCCATAACCAAAATGGTAAATCTTGTTTCTGTAGGACATTTTAAAGTTTTTTTTTGTTTTAAAAATAAAACAATCGTATTACTATTAGCAGGTTTCCAGCTAATTTGAACAAAATACAAATGAGTGAAATAATATATGAATTTAATGTTATCTTACTCAAGATAGAAAAAATGGTTGTATTTATTCTTAAACAGATATTTTTGAATTGATACTATTAATAATATTGGAAAATGACAAACTAGAAGCTCCTATGTAGGACATCTTGAAGGTTATCATGACTTGTTGCCATGCCCTGAATCACACGGGAATGTTAATCTGTTGACTTATGCATCATTCTTGCTATAATATTAATGCTTATATGAGTATTAATATTTTCATTATGGGAATGTGATACCTAATGAGGTACAGAGCAGTATCAGCTCTTTGAGACTTATTCAGTAATCTCACAAAAAACAGCACAGGGTACTCTCGCAAAAGACTCAACAAATTCAAAAGTTTTCACAGCTGCTTCAGAATCTTCAGCATGAAACCAAAAAATCTGCATATAACGGTAAGAGAACAACACTGGCAGCCAGTCCCACAAGTTGTCGCAATCCACATATCCAACAAAACATGATAATATTTGTAGCTACAGTTTTATAAACTTTAGCTTTTGTAATTTATGACTATGGATTTAAGTTTGCAAAGTTTACCCCGCATTAGATTCTTCTCTTGCATTTTTTATGTGGCTTTTTTGTGTAGATAAAAACACAGATATTACTTTGCATTTCAGTCTTACGTACATTTATAATATTTAAGTCATTTAAATGAGGAACATATGGGAGCTTAAGTTCCTTTGCTCCAATGGGATATAGCATTCATTTGAATTAATACTCGAGTTCAAATGTGGTATGAATTTACAAATTCATGGAGAAGAAAAAGTGGGACATTTTAAGAAGCTTGAAGAGGAGAGAGGCGTTGAAATGAGTCATTGCGTTCCTCCTGCCAAACAGAGTATGAGAGTTCTAGGAAAAGTACAATGAAATTTTAAGAGCAGCAGCAACCTTTTAAATCTACAATGTCTCTAAGGTTAAACAAAATTAAATTTTTGAAGATTATGAAATGACATCATGTTCAACCAGCCTCTAGCCATGTGATCCAAAAGTCCTTCAAATCCCATGATGCCTTGTCTTTCTCTTTGGAGTAACACAGAGTTCAAGTATTTATGTCAGCTAGCAAATGTGAGCATTCCATATGAGATCAAGGAACATCTTTCTGTTCTTGTGATTTAGCCTTGATGGGATATATTATACTCTGTTTCAGTCTCTGATAAGTTTATTAATTCTCTTAATTTTCACTATTCAACATTTTAAAACTGCCTTTGTTTCTGTAGCTGCCAATGGTTAGTCCAGTTTTTCTTTTTGGTGTTTTCTTAACATTCTTTATTCGTACTCCAAAGAGTTTATAAATCCCTAAGATTATAAAGTTCGTTTCATAATAAGCACTAAATGAATGAAGTCATGGAAAAATGCAGGATCACACCTTCTAATAACGTTTCAATTTAAGCACTTATAGCCTAAAAGCAAGCATTCCAGTAATGAAAATATTTTAGGAATATTTGAAATCCTTGCTAGTCAAGGAATTTTCCAGAAACCAGAAATATGAGCACCAACTGAAAGCTGGGTAATGATGTAGACTTTAAGTCCCATCCACATATAAGCAATCAGACGTTTTCACAAATGATTCATGTATATTTTAGATCCAGAAATCTTTACTGTCAACCCTTTCCATCCAACTAGACTCTCTAAGAGATACAACTTAGTCTATTTTCTCAATAGATATTATTTAAATGCCTTGGCAGTTTCAGTGAAATCCTTCCTCATTGGTTCCATGCTGTGGCCAATATAGTGCAACTCAGACTGGTGCTAGGTGGGCTAATGTGCCCAGATTTTGGCTCATTAAGATTGAATTAGGAGAAAGTTTGAAAAGATTATTGAAGAGAAATAATGATAGACATACCTGTATTTGGGTTGCTATATTCTGAAGGTCGGGGATCACTCACTATTGATTCAGTCACACTAAAGCTGACTTTAGACACAAGAAGTTTGAAGAAATAACAACATATAAAATCTATGGTGCGTTACTCAAGGATAGCTTTTAGAAAATTTGTGAAGAGGGAAACAGTGATGTAAAAATAGAAGTTGAGGTAAAGAAGAATTAGTGTTCACATTATGAACTGTTTAATCTTTCACAAAAGAGGAACTTTTGAAGTATGCCTTCCCCTTTGCACTTAAAATAACTTTCATTTATAACATACAAATATTCTTGAAGCTCTATGCTGCCTAAATGCAGTGTCCAAATTTGCTTAGCTTTAATGTATTCATATCTTAATTACATACAGGTATGGCATATTTAGAAAAATGAAATTATTGATTCAATATATGTCCAAGAAGGGACTTGAAGACTTTGAACTTATTTACAAGAGGTGTAGACAGATCACTAGTCTCTTGTCATAAGTTCAAGAAACATGGATCTACAACTTCAGGATTAGTTAATGAATATTAAAAGTTAAAAAAGACTAATAATACATAAATATATGTAAACAAGGAGTTCTATTTCTATACATCCATCCAATGAAAGTGAAGAGAGAGATGTTCAAATTTCTACTAATGCATTACCCTATATGATATTTCTTCTGGTTAAAACCTCTCTTTCTCATTATGAAATGTAATAGGAGGAAATTATTGAAATATTACTAATTATTAATAAGGAATGTATAATCAGAAGTAACCTTAACATCATTGGGTGAAAAAAATTGAATGAATATACAACGAAAAATGAAAAGGAACATAGAGTGCATTTGTTTAAAGCTTGAGCAAAGAGTAATTTTCTAATTACAGTTGATATCATAGACATTGTTCTTCTATATCATGAGACAAATATGTTTGCATGAATTTCAGTGCTAGAAACACCATAATCATCAATTTTATGGCAGTATTCTTTTCTTTGAAATTACATCTCAATACTGTGGCTGGGAAGATGGCTTAGTGAGTAAGAACCCCACAGTCATGTAAGGAACTGAGTTTGAGTCCTGGCATTCATGTAAAAGACAAAGTTGTGTATGGCTGAAAGGGCCTGTAAAGATATGGAAGAAATGTTGGTATTGCTGGTAGCTGGATTAGTGAAAGACACTGCCTCAAGGGATCTCAAGGGACTTATGTGGCACGTGATAGAGCAGCAGAACACGATGACCTTTTCTGATATGCACAGACATATATGTGTGTACACACATTTGCCTGAGTGTTCATGCACAATATATATATACATATACAACATAAGCATGCAACATGTGCACAAACAGTCATGCTACACAGACACAAGTCCAAAATCTTACAAATACTCAAGAGCATTGGTTTGATCATCCAATAAGTTTACAGACATTTGAGAACCTGTTTCTCAATTCAAGTACTCAGAGCTCTAATATTATGTCATCCTTCAATCCATTGATCTCTTTTTCCACTGTAAGATGAAATATGTCTTACAAGGTCTATTATGTCTATGTCTATTCCTAAGGTCTCCTAAGGAATGTTAATGATACTAGTCAGGGAGGAACAGATAACTGCTTTTCTTGCAGTAGTTTAGAGACTTAATTCATCATTAGGACTTAATTATGAATTTTTACAAAGATATAGCTATCTCATATCAAATCTGTAAGGTAAATTGCAGGAGAATTTCTAAGTGGGGAAAATACCTGTTGTTTTCCTAACAAATTCCTCATGCAACATCTATACGTGCCATACAGGAGGTACTGGATAACAACTAACAAATGTCAAATGACCTGCACACCTTGGTTTAGAATATTATTTGGACTTTTTTGCATTTCTATTGATGGAAACTTTGTAAGTATAAATTGCAATCTACAATTTTGTGAGATCCAAGAGACATGAATTTAATGTACTGCATTAAATAGCAATATGACCTCATTCACAAAACTACAGATACATGTCACATCTAGCCATTCAGGCAGAAAGTCCTGTTCTTTAGGCAATAATACTGAGAGACTCAAAAAAAATTCTTACGAAATAGACTGATCCCCCATCTTTCACATTGAAGTGTAGCAGCAGCTCCTAATAGCGATGCTCAGCAGCTTTTTGGGCTGATCAGGCTATTTTGGTGCTATATCAAGAGAAAATTTTGACAGTCTTGGCTCACAATTTAACCTCCTTCAGAAGTGTTACAATCTGGTGGGGGAATATTCTCAGAATACTAAACATCGATCTTGTTTTAAACCCAGCCATTCGCTCATAAATAATAGCTGTATTTCATGCATGATCCTCTCTTTGTTCTGTTGCTACAAATGCAGCCAACTAGGCAACAGAGGAAGCAAAAGTAAACTAACATATTCCCAGCTCTCTTGGCATCACTGATGAAAATGTCTAGCATGATGATCCAAAAGAAATCAGAAGGAAAAGCACGCTGGCGTGTGTTATATAAGTAAAGAGCGTGTGTCAAGAGAAAGGGGCATGGACAGCCTGTGTTTGCCAATTGAGAAGAACAAAGCTTGGAAGAAGAATGTGTTCCAGCTTTGAAGCAGGCTCAGATTCCTGGGGACTAAGAAATGAGCATTCAAATTTTTTTAAAGCACTCAGTACTTGCTTTTACCATTTATCTGCTGGGAATGGTTGAATTACTTACTATATTAAAATTTATTTCTTAAAGAAGGTTAAGAAATATGAAGCTTTCTCTCTTCAGATTACAGTAAAATGGGTTTGGGACATATTGATAAAATTGATGCTAAGAAGATTTATTGTATCCTTAATCTTTACTTTCACAAAGTCTTATCAAACATTTTTTCAAAGTTCTCAGTCCAGGAGTCTCATGGAGGGTTTTAGTGCACAGGATTTCTTGAGGGGGACAGTCTGTCCAGGTGATGCACTCTCATAAAAACCTTAGTGACAACTGTACCATTGAAGTTGTGTACAGAGAACGAATATTCAACTAAGTGACAAGTGCTGCATGACTTTTCTTCTCCTATGAACTTGGAATTCTGTTTCTGTTGGTTACTAATTTAATGGGAATTGAACAAATAATAGAACTATCATTCTTGCATTATAGTTTACAACCTAGGAACACAGAAGTGTGAAGTTTTATCTTTTTTGTAAAAGAAACATCTTAGTGAAAGTGGTTCAAATAAGCCTTGCTTTTCTCCTCTAGCTCCAAGTTACATAGTTAGGAATGCAGCCTTTGTAGACTTTCATAAGTTGTCACACAGTCCCGTTGGAATCAGTGTGCAATAATTTGTCATTTGTTACTACAGTATTTCGAAGCATCTCTGAGAGCCCCTTTATTGTGAAGGTTTTTACTGGTGTCATGTCTTTGGGATGTCATCATTTGTTTTTTATCACGGTCACCTTGATGATTTACCTTGATAACTTTAGCTTCACTGAGTACCTGGGCTTCAGATGTAGAGGCTCCTGACAAGTTGGAAGTGAAAGCCCCTCTACACTAGCTGTTTCTCATAAGCACAGCTATGTTACACCTACATTTCACTGAGGATATTATCACTTGTGGTTGCTTCTCTGTACTTTGATCTTTATTGCCCAATTATTTTTTTCAATTATCAATTTTTGTAAAATATCACACAGCTTTATCATTGGGACAGGGAAGGTAATGGAATTACATTCTTTCCTTCTGTGCAGTTTCAAATAAGTGGCAAGATTTGTCAGTGATATTTATGTGGTAATTTGTGCACTGAGAAGTTCACAGTGAAATTCATACTGTGTAACTGTCCATATTCTGCATCACCCACAGCTAATACACCATGTCTGAAACCTAAGCCTTGCTGGTGAAAAACTACTGCTACTCAACTCATTTGTGTAACTAAAATTCATACTTGTCAGACTCCCAAAGATAAGGGCTGCATTTATAGATAAATTGCTATTTAGTTACAGGCTTAAGATGCTATATACCTAAGTAAAATATTTTAAGTGCATTAATCAAAAGGTAAAACACCAAACATCTAAAGGTAATATGTGGTTTTTTTCAAGCAAGTTGTGCCTCTAAAAAGTTTCCAAACATAATATTATTATTTCCTTTACACATAACTAGCCAGAGTACCAGGCTCTGTGGAGATGGTTTTCATGAAAATGTCTGTGGTGTACTTTTATGCAGAGAATTTTGTTTTCTCCTTACAGATACTGAACCCTCAAGTTACTAACTCATAGCTGTATATGATATAATTGTGAGAAATTTATTATTGGAGAAATTTATCATTGGTAATTGTCATCATAAAATATGCTAATTTATATTGAGAACTTTATCTTGTCATTTGGAAAAACATTCTTTGTTCAATGTCAAACTTATTCAAAGAATCATTTGATGGAATATCATTTGCTGAGCTACAGTAATAAAAGCACAAAACATTTAAGTCTTCTTTATTTAAAAAAATCATAACAGGGCTGCAGAGATGGCTCAGGTATTAAGACTCTGTCTTCCAAGAAGAAGGTACTGAGTTTGGATCCCTGGTCCCATGTAAATAGATCAGGCAGAAAAGGCTGTGGCAGGCCAAGCCTGGAAAATCCCAGAGGGAAGCAAAAAGGAGGTAGAAACAATCCAGAATGATTCCCAAAGTCACCCTTGTTCCTCCACAGGAACACACAGTGTTTTCTGATACACACCTAAACACACACATACACAAAAAAATAAATAAATAAAATACTTTTAAAAATCTTGTCAAAATGTATATATTCGAGGCTAGACTGGAACTTATTATGTAGTTGAAAATGCTCTTAAAATTCTAGTTCTCCACCTTACAATTCCTAAGTCTAAGACATCTAGATCTTATGGATATCAATTAGAACTACTCCATGATAGATAGGCTTTCTATCAATTGAGATACAGCACCCTCTTAAGAGTTAAGTGTTAAGACATTTTAAAATTCAAATAAGCACATTAGATCATGTATCTCTGCCTATTTGAGAAATAATCTTTTAAGGCCACAGATATAATGATTTGAATCTTATTACTTTGTCCCCTCTCTTGTTGAGTATTTAACTTTCAAACACTTGTCAATATTGATCAAAAGTGGCCAACATTAATTCATTTATAACCTTTTCCTTATAAACATTATACTGTTCAACTCATAGTGATATTTTATGCATATTTGAAAATAGCAAGATAATATATGAATATTTAGTTTTTAATCTTTATTTTTCATTTTTATTTAGTAAACTATTTGCCCTTTCTTCATTGTTTCTCTTCCCTCTGTCCCTCCCTTCTTTCCTCCCTCCTCTCTCCTGCCTTCCTTCCTTTCTTCTTTCATTCCTTCTTACTTTTCTTTCTTTCATTTGCTCTTTCTTTCGCCCAGAGTGTTGCAGAGCTTAGCAAAGCACAAGTAGTGATCAACAGTTCCACTCATAAAATAATGCTTCTTATAGAGATTATACATTTCCTAAGGATTTTTTGGAGCATATTGTGTAGATGGGAAATATTTTACTCAAGAAGTCATTTTATATTATTGGTGTAAAGCTTCTTTCATAGAATGAATTTCTCCCTTAAGGGAAAACATAATGCTGTAGCAGTTTGAGTATTATTAATAACTCTCAAAATTTTCAGTTAGTGTAATATTCCCAATATATGATAATTTGCCAGATATAGTTTGGGAACTGGCAAATTCATAAGATTTTATCAATTTCCTCCTGAAATATAAAATTTAAAGACTCTATAATGAAAAGTTTCATACTCATGTTAGCAAATGAATTTCATCATGTGAGATTTGACAGACTCAGGGAAGCCATTTCCACCAGATTCACCTGTCTTACACGTACTCAGGTGGTTGTAGTTACTTTTCTTTTTGCTGCTGTTGTAAGACAATGTTCATGCACAATTCAAGGGAGAAGGGGAGATTTATTTCTCTTACAGTTCCAGAGGGAAATACAGTCCATTATGTTGAAATATAGTCTGTTATGGCAAGAAAGGCATGGTGTGTGATAGAAGCTGGAGACCGGATCAAGTCACTGAAGACATCATGAAGGCAGATGCAGCAAGAGCAAACTCTAAGAAGATGCAGACCTGGATGAACAAACCTCAAGACCTGTGCTCTGTGACAACTTTCCTTCAGCAAAGCTCGACTTTTCAGGAGGCTGCCATCTTTCCATTTATTAAGCATACAAATATATGAACCAGTAGGGGGCAACTCACATTCAAAGCTTGCCAAAGAGGTATTTTGTAAAAACATGAAGTTATTTTCATATAATCTATTAAGGAGCTTTTGTTCTCTTGTTCAGTTTTTGACTGAGCATTATTACATTATCATCTTTTTGTTATTACCACCCCAAGAAGAGAAACCAAAAATATTAAATGCTGGAATTAAGAGTTCTCATAAGACACTTAAAATGTAAAGCTCCAAAGTTGATTATTTCCTAAAGGCATCTGTTTATACAACACTTCGAACATATTCCTGTTTCCCAGATGGCTGACATTTAAAATTTTCAGATTAATTCTTACTTTTGACAATGCTGATGATCAACATATTTCCTTGCTCTTTCTAGTCATTTATTTAAGGCTGATGGAAGGCTGATCCCACTGCACAGCACCAAATGTGCCTATTCCAGTTCTCATTCCAGAAAGACTTCCATTATTGTAACATGATTGAAAATAGTATTAATTATGCAAAACTCTATAAAACAGAATTCAAAGGAGAAAATGAATCTATATTAATAATACATAAATTATTAATCTGTACATATTCCTGGAATTAGATGCACAATGTATCTTCAATTAATGTAAATTAATGGCACCCTTTTAAACATTTTTTCCTACAATTTTCTTTTCACTTAAATATTTAAAATGGAATTTTTTTCAGGGTTAACACATATCCAATTTAATTTTCATTAATTTTATTCAATCTTCAAATCTAATTGGAAAATTATCACTATTATGTGTAAAACTGGAATTTGACGTTTTATCTCTACATGATTTTGAAAGAGAAAAGTATAGCATAAGAGGTTACAAAATAAAGTTAAATCTGTGACTTCAACTTAATCCACATATCATTGAGATTAGGCAATGGATATGAATGTATGAGATCTAAAGTAAACCTTGTTAGAGATTACTCAATGAATGTTAATAATTCTTTTCAGGCATAGTGAAGTACATCTTTAATCTAAGCGCTCAGGAGTTTGAGATATAGGCATCACCAGTTGATGCTGGCTTGATTTATCTGTAAATGGGTGAATGAATCAAGCAAATGGAATTTGTAGATATAAACATATTATGCAGCTTCAAGAAAATAAAGAACCCCCCTTGTGATGACAAATGTGAACTTTAGGGACTTCTGCCATGTGAAGGTTGGAAGGGAAAAAATGCTTCTTCTTACAGGTGGAATCTAAGACCTTAAATCACAGGAACAGAGGAATGGTTACTGTAAAGGACTGGGTACAAAGGATAGTGCTCTGTCAGGGAAAATTAACTTGAAGTGATGCACAATGATTACGTCCCAGAGATCCACTACAGTACCCAATTCTAAAAATATTGCAAATATTCTACTTAAAATTTTGATTTTAAATTTTCTTATTAAAAACATATGAAACTTAGTAATAATAAATCAGGTGGAAACTTTCATAAAGCAAATACACTGATGGTATAGATTGATTGCAGTGACGATATCATGAGTGTGCACTTGTCTCCAAGCTCATGTTCACATATGAGGTGTACAGTTGCCTCTGTTAAATACACACGGTTTTTCATATATTAAATGGAAACCAAAAAGGTTCAAAATTTTAATTATATTAAACATAAAATTGAAATTTTAACATATCTGGTAAATTAAAATATAATAACTCCATTTTTGCCAGTCAGTGATTAGAAAACAAGTTGAATTATATTATATATGCTATATATAACATATATATTATCCACACATACACATATATATATATATAATAACAAGAATCAATTAAAACTCCAAAGAAATTTTTCTTATCTACTAAGCATGGACTATCTGTTAATTTTCACTTTAATAGAATGCTATCTTTGGATTGTAGGGCTATTTTCTTAACACTAAGAATTTGTTTTAACCAGGTAATTGATATAGACATCCAAAATTGTATCATATATTCTAATGCACAAAGATGCATACTTACTGAAAATAGCATCAGATGCACATATCGTTTAATCATTTGCTTTTAGAAGTGCTGGATAGAGTACTCTTAGATACTTAACCAAAGATCTTGTAATAAATATGTATGTCAATCAGATTAGTAATTTCTGAAAATAATTTTCTACATATTTCCCACTCAAATTTCAAGGTTGATGTTCCAAAGTCTATATAGCTACATATGTAGGAATATTACACATTTTATAATTCAGTAGGAAATTGGTTAGTTTTCATGGTACTAACAATAATTGATAAGTGACAGAATCACAATTTAAAATACTACTAATGTTACTTTTTTAGATAAAACTGTTTCTTTTCCACTAATGAAAGGAAATTATGGTTATACATTACATGTAGTAAATTCATCTTATTTTTATTATGAAAATGTTTTCCTATTGTTATCATCTCTCAATATATCTGTTTTATGGAGTGAAATATATCCTCAATTTTTTTAATATTAGATAATAATAAATACTCCATTTCATCTCCCTCTTACTCTGGTCTACAGTTTATTTTGACATAAATTAGATACATGTAAATTATGGTACTTAATATGCTTGCATCTTTTGCTACCTTTGAGTACCAGAACTTTTCACTATCTTAAAGTGACACTTTTTTAGCTTCTCCTTTGTGAACGAATTGCAGACTGACCACTACAGAATTATAATAGAGAATTTGTTTTATGATTTATTGGAAACATACAAAGTATTTGGATTAAAACTAAAAGAAGCGTTCTCAATTAAAAGTGGTATTTTAGGTTTGATATCGCAGCCTTTCTTCTTAAAAAAAGCGTTCAACAATCCAATTTATTAATATATATTGGATTCCTAGGATTTCTCAGTTTCCATATGTGTACCTTGATAAGATAAATGTGGCATGTTGGCTATTGTCATCAAGAGACTTAAAGCCGGGGCTGGAGAAGTGGCTCAGGGGTTAAGCCTCTGCCTTGCAGGCAGAAGGTCCTGAGTATGGATCCTACACCCCGCATAGACGCCGGGCGGAAGCGGGGGCGGCCTGCGTTTCTGGACCTGGTAGGGCAGAGCCTGTGAATCCCGGGGCAGAGTAAACAAGGAGGAAATGGAGGCGGTCGGTGGTGGTACCCGAATGCCCTTGTGGTTCTACACACATACACATACATACACACACACGCGCACACACGCATACACGCACAATTGAATAATAATAAATAAAAAAAGAGACTTAAAGCCCAATGCATTACACAGGATGTGTACGAGTGACATGATGTGTATGACTGACATGAGATAAGGGTTTTTTTTTAGTAGTTTAAATTTACAACCTGGAAACATTTCAGAGGGAATAGATTAATACACTTGAGGTATGACCTTTTCCTGATAGAGTCCAGTCAAGAGGAAGGACTGAGGCATAGAAGGAGAAAGGAACTAGCTGGAAAATGCAAAACATTTTTGATAAAAGAGGTGTTATTTCACACCCTTTAGTAGAAGTAGGATATTGGTTAGGAGAAGACTTGCAAGATATTTCTTGGATGAGAAGGACAGAGCTAGAACATACAAATTGGCTTGTTTTCTTTGGAACTAGAGTTGGGCAAGAAAGGATTGGCTAGAAAATTTCAGTCCTCAATAGAGTGTAAGGAAATTTGGCCAGACATACAGGTCAATTGCAAGCCAATGAACCAGCCCTGTATCCTCAGTCATTTTTGGGTGCTGGGGAGAATCTACTAGGTCCTGCATAAGTTGAGAAGACAGCAATAAAGCACTGACATCTGTGGCCGACGGAAGTTTCCTACAACAGGACTGAAGAATTGAGTGGTCATTGATAACTGATGCCATATACATCTTCAATAAAGCCAAATAGTCATGCTTTCAAGAGCACATTTAATGTACACAAGGAAGGAGCTCAAATTCTATTGTGAAACATCTGCGATGGTGTCATTAGCAATGTGTGATTTCTCTGAAGGAAAAATATTTGAACATTTTAAACTATAGGAGGAAATATTTAGAAGAAATTTTTCATTTGAAATTCTAGGTAAATCAGTGTACATATAATAAATAGATTTTCAAAAGAAAGCCACTTGACCATCTGAGCCCACTTATTAAATTGTACTTATTAAACAAACAAATGTGAAAAACAGGCTGACAATTGAGCCAAGAAACTGAGTATGGGGCTGGAGAGGTGGCTCAGGGGTTAAACCGCCGCCTTGCAAGCAGAAGGTCCTGAGTTCGGATCCTAGACCCCACATATAGACGCCAGGTGGAAGCGGGGGCGGCCTGCGTTTCTGGTCCTGGTAGGGCGGAGCCTGAGAATCCTGGGGTAGAGTAAACGAGGAGGTGGAGGCGTCCATGGTGGTTCCCGAATTCGTCCGTGGTTCAACACACACATACATGCACACACACACATACACACGCACAATTGAATAAATAATAAAAAAAGAAAGAAACTGAGTAAAGTTACTCAGAAAGATAAATGCGACACAATTTATTTCAGATTAAATTCTAACTTTCCTAACAATGCTCTTCTCACCTACTCATGTATTCAAAAGATATTTATAATATTGCATGTTAATATATTTGGGATATAAGGATTCTTATTATGAAAAGAGATATAAAGCATGCCTCTTTTAAATAGAGCTCACTTTTGGACCTGCCGAAAGTGATAAAAAGAATAGATTCCACCAAGGGTGGAACTGTGTCATGAGAAGAACACAGCAGAGAGTGCTGAAGACCATGGAGACCACAGATACAGATGGTAGGGCATTCGTTGCTCATTTAGATAAGGTGATCAGGGAGACTTCATGAAGTAATGAAAATGAATAAGCCAGCAATACTATCTAAGGAAGTAGGCTGCAGGGCAGTTGAAAGAATGTAACAGAGAACCAACAGGACCAAGGCCCCAGGTGGGGATGTTTCTGAACATTGACATTTTCTGTAGCCACTTGGGAAATCCTGCAGTTTGTGGAAAAGAAAACTTGGCATATAGGAATGTGAGGGGACTTTATTAATCCCTGGGTGATAGCGGCTAGGAAGCAAGGACAGTGTGTTACCGACTGAGCAAGAGATACAAATTAAAGGTTGGTTGTCAACAGAAGTAGCAGATATGTTCTCAGGCAATTTGAGAGCAAATTCTAAAGCAGTACTGTTTTGTGGGCATTATTTGGATAGCTTGCAAGCACTATTAATGAGAAATGTGATGGGCAAATTGAAGTTTTGGATATACTAATCAAATATCAAAATATTTCCACTTTTTATTAGTCTATGCACTACTTCTTAGAGTAAGGAACAATGGTAATAAAGATATGTCTTCTATGACATTGGACAAGAACACAAAACCTTATACAGATACTGAGTGACCCTCTGTCTTGAATATATAAGATACTGTCATTATGTTTCCAGTGTTCTTTGGGGGGGTAAATGGCTTGTTTTATGAAATTATGACCACTTTTTAATCACTTTGGGAATCATACTGGATTGCTTCTACCTCAATTTTTTTCACTCTGCTCTTTCCCAGGCTCTGCCCACCACAGTTAAAGTACAGGCTGTTTTTACATGGGACCTGTGATCTGAACTCAGGATCTTGTGAGGGAGATCTCTCTAGCCCTGTGATCACTTTTGTTAGCATTTTGGATAAAAATTAATATGGATCCTAAAACCTAACAAAGATGCTACATTTTCTTCCTGATTATTAGTAATACTTGAGCAGAGAGCTCTTTTGGACTCTTTCTATGAGTATCATGTGCTAATCTGAACGCTCAGCTATGTTGACTGTGACATCTAAGACAGTGTGGTCCTCATAAATTTTGTCTCCTGAGCAGCACTTACCATTAGATGAGGTTTCTTCTGCTCCTTCAGTATTCAGCTATTTGATTTGCTAATTGACGTTGCAGGTTTGTAGTTATTCACTTATTAAGACAATCTAGCTGTTCCTGAACCCAATGCATCATAACAATGCAAATGCAGAGCTATGCTAAATCTCCATATGTGAACCTTCTGCCAGGTGGAGATTTATATTGACTGCCAACTATAAGAGCTCTGTGACTGAAATAATGCAAATGAATACACAGGGAAGTGTCTGGCACATGAAGTGTTGAATGAGATCTTGTTCTTTATTTTAGTCCTGGAACTAGGACTTAGTGAGTGTGCTCATCATTTCTGTTCAGAAATGTTTGAAAGAGGGTAGAAATAGAATACATCAGAAGACGAACATATCTTACTTGATTTTTCTTTTATGTGCTATTCTATATTTGAATAAAATAATTATAACATTTTATGCTTGTAAATTCAGTGGTATAACCTGCTTTTATGCTGGTATAACTCAATGGTGTAACCTGCATTAAGCATCCCTCAGTCTCTAGCTTACATGTCTAATATTTTCAAAATAAATGCATTGTTTATATAACTGCATTATCATAATTTGCAATATTTTGTCAAATTGCTTCAAATATTTCCAATTTATAATGTATATAATGTCCATATATAATGACAAAATGGAGCAATATATTTTGCAATATAGGGGTTCTCTTGTAACAAAATATTACAATGTAGCAATAGTCTCACTGTTGTATCTCTTTATCAATTATTTTCTTTACAAAAGGAAAAAAAGCACATTTGAGCAATCATAAATATAAATAGCAGTGGAAATTGTTGAATGTTTTCTCCAGATAAGGGGAGACTTTCTTGGTTATGTGGACACACATAGATCAAGGATACAGAAATCAGGTGTTATGGAATTTTAACTTAATATGAAAAGATTTGAGGAGATTTTCAGAACCATGATGACAAGTACTCATAATAAGAAAGAGAAAGCAATAATTTCCCCTTAGTGTCTCTAGAAAGAATGAAATGTTTTAAGGTAGTTTATTGCAGAAGATGGCAAATACATTTAAAATTCTACTATTTCCACTTCCTTCCCTTGTGAAATTCAGATGTGTAAAGTCTCATTTTTTTCTTTAAAGCAATTAATTGAATTAACTCAAACATAAAATTAGGAATCAAAAGTAGGGAATTTGCTACAATCCTCCTGTGTCCTATCTAGTGAGCATTAATAAAAAGCTACATCTGTCTGTTTCTTTCACAGTATGCTTATGTGAACTCAGAATATTCCCAGTTCCTTTCCCCTTCTTTATTTTCCTCTTTCATAACTGACCTAAATAACCTTCCTCTTCGTGCACCAAAAAGACAAACAGTAATCTTATTCTCCATAGATAAACAATTGTACTAGACTTTAGATAACTGAGAAATTTAGACCCAAACAAACCATTACAGAAAAAAGAAAGAAATGATGAGAAATGATAGCCAAGGTGGAATATATCCCTTGACATCCTGGAATAGCTCCATCACTTGACTATGTGCTTCTAAGCATCTTATTTTGAACCACAATTTGCATTGTTTTGTTTAGGTATGCCCACTAATACATTAAGGGTTTGCAACCAAAAGAACTTCTGCTGAATGAGTCACTCTCCAGTGGGACAGTGTGTGTGGCACCTAAGAAATGTATATAATTAGGAAGAACAAATTCTTGTCAGCATCTTAGGTTTACAAGTACCTGGTAAGGGACCAGGAAATTCACCTAATCTTGGGTGAAACAGAAAGGCAGGGAGTTTAACTCACTGACGGAAAGCTCGACTAGAGTGCATGAGGTCTTATGTTTGATTCTAACACAAAAGAAAAGAAAAGAATGAGTCACATATGCAACCGTAAACCTACTGATCAAAACTATCCCCATAAAATATTTTATGTTCTTTTTGAGTTCCAAACAATATTCCCATTACTACACTATACTTCACTATTCTATTAGTACTATATGTTTTTAAATTTCCTTTTACTCAGAGAATAAAGACATGTGTCATGGTTTGAAATGTCTCTCATAGTCTCATGTGTTTGGGATGGTCATGGTACCTTTAAGAGGTGGAGCCTTACTGGAGGAAGGTGGTCACAGGGGGTGGGCCTTGAGGTGGATTAGTCCTATCCTATCTCCTAGAGGAGTTTGTTTTCACAGCAGGAAGTTTTATATCTCTTAGTCTCCAAGACATTTGCAGTGACTTAGCCTGCCTTCAGCTTCAGCCAACCAGCCATGCTACTTCTGCAGTGAAAGACTATATTTCCTTTCCAGAACTGTAAGCTAAATAAAACTACTTTTTCCCTTAGGTTGCTTAACTTTGGTTGTTCTCTCACAGTATTAGAATAACTAATACAACATGTAACTCTAAAACATATCATTCCATGTATACTTTTATAATTTTACACATAATTAACATATTTTAGCTGAAATGTATTTTTTGAGGATTAAGGCAGAGTTTATTAGAGGAGAGAAATAATGGAACTCACACAGTCCAGACTTAGAATACCATGAGAGGCAAGGAGTCCTGGAGAACTCATGGACTAGAGGCATGGAATCCTTGAGGAGAAAAAAGAGCTGGAAGAGAACTCATGGACTCCAGATATGGAGTGCCATGAGGGGCAGGTGAGAAAGATGGCTGCAAGAGTAAGGCATATTTATACACTTAGGCAAGAACAAGAAAATTGATTTTGCTTTTCTTTATTGATTAGTTCATATTGGGGCCCAACCCAGTTGATCTTGGGCCAACTCCTTAGTAGGGCTTATTTATAAAGGAGAACTGATCTCCATAGCATTTCTCAAACAAGGTTTTGGGAAGTTAGTTACCTTCAGGGTAATTCCATCAGTAAGGGATGGTTTTTCAAGACCTCAAGAGACCTCCCAGCATGGTTGTATTTAAACTGCCTAATTCCCCCCTTAATTTTTATGAGGACTTGACTCTCAAGGGATGAGAGGGTGATGATCGTTCTGACCACTTCCTGCTGAGTTGGGGTGAAGGAAGTGTGAGCAGTCAGTGGTCCTCATCTACAAGATGCTGGGATGGTCCAGAGGTTCCCACCTTTGAAGCTTTATGGATATTAATCTGAATGAGACAGAGCAGATAAGTTAAGCCTAAAAGATCCAAACATAAGGATTAAACTAGTTGAATTGGGAAGGTAAATGGGATAAGCAAAAGGAGCTTAGCAGCCTTGCTGTGGGTACAGGAAGAGTTAGTAAAGAAAACCTGTTATCTTGCCTGGAAGAGTCACTTTGTCTGGTGTTGAAGTGAAGAGCAGCGGGTGATTAACATACTGGAGGAGACCTTTCTTCTCTGGAAGCTGCAAATCTTCAAGGTAACATTCTAAGGACTGACCAAAAATATGTGGACTTTATGTCTCTGAATCTTTGGGCAGAGAAATCCAAGTTCTCCTTTCCCTTCTGAGACCAAAGGAATGCAAATGAATGCATCTTTTATATTTCAAATTGTTGGGAGCTTTAATCAGTCCCATTCTAGTTTCTGATAATAGGGGATACTGTTTCCTGAGGATACTGTTTCCTCACATGGAAAATTTTCTGGATCTCTGAGCATTATTTTTGTTGGGGAGACGCTTATGTTTTTACCCATCTTTTGGGACAAGACCCATACTTGAGATAGAGCATGTATTAAAAATTTCTCCAGAATAGCCTGATTAACCATAACATGACTAACTTTATAACAGCCATAATATATTCCATTAAGTCTAAACTTAGGACAATCAGTCATGTAAACAAAGGACGACCTAAAGACCATACCATTAATATATGAGGAACTTCAATAATTACTTTGCTAAATCCATCATTCTCCTGATCCTAACAATTCTTTTTAAATGAGAGATTGACACAGGCCTAGGAAGAAAGTTGAGCAAAGAGAAATTGTTCTCCCTTGTCTGTTAAAAGAAGAAACAATCAGAAAGGATTTTGGATTGTCTGCTACAGTGTGCCTGTTAGTATTGTTATTCCAGTCCCTTAAGCCAATATCAGCTTCGATTTCTTTCTTTTTTTTTTCTGATTCCTTCTCATTCCTCAGTTATAGTTTGAAAAATATCTATGAATGAGTATCTGGGTCCTCAGAGAAATTCCCTAAGTCTTTTTAAATTTGGGCCAGATCTTGTAAGGAAAAGGGAACATGGACCAAGTTGACCCAAATGTACTTGGCATCTCTGGAAGAGGACAGATTAATGCTGGGTCAAAATTACATGAACCCTGCTTAGTCTCAAAGGAAGAGAGTTTGGCTGTGGTGGAAGATCCTGGATAGGCAAGATGAAGTTTCTGTTCTGCCTTACTTTTGATGACATCTCTATAGGAGATCAAGCTTTATTTTTCTCAAAGATCTCCATGGTCTCTTATTTAGATAAAACACAATGTGAACTGCAGGGAACTTCCTGTCATTTAAATGCCCTTTGGAAAAAATAAATCTAGTTATAAGATGTACTGAGGCCATGTCTGAGAACAGAATATCACAAGTTGGGTCTTTTTCAAGATAGTAGGATTAAACATTCTCCAGTTAGCCCCTGGATCTAGGATGGGGGAACCTGTCTTTAGCTAGCTAGAGTCTAGGGGCCCTGGATTTGGGGAAAAGCTCATGGCTTGGCAATCATAATCCTGATGGTCAAGCTGGCCAGCTAGTACTGTAATCTGGTGACTGACTTCCACCTGGTCAGTGCCATAACCCAGCGACTGACCACCTATCCAATGACCCTAGTCAAATTTGCCAGCTGATGCCATAAATGTCTGACAGAGGGGGCTCCCCCTGCCATTGTTAAAGTAGTACAGGGTCCATGGTCCACCCATGACCTGAGTTTCCTATGCTATCTAGAGAGATGTATGGCGATGAAAAACTTTTACCTTAGAGTGAACCTCAGTAGGAATTTCCTTCTTTTAACTAACAAGACCTGAAACCAAAGTGGATCCCCATCATCCAACACACACAAACAAAGTTTGGTATTCCTCCGTAAGAGAACATTCACATGCCAGTCTGGCCATGCCCTGGAAAAGTCCATTGAGTATGGCTTGGCCATAGTCTGTTTGGTTTTTCATGACTTGTGATTGTATTCTAATCCAATCTCACCCTAGACCGTGTACCATAATAATGGAACCACAGAACTGGTCCATTCAATCCCCATGGCTGTGAACAGATTTTAAGGACTTCACCAGAGGGCTACAGATTTGAGCACTGTGGTGTTGCAAGTCTTCAACCTCAGGCTGACATTCATTCACACATTCACAAGGTTTGTACAATATTCCCTCCTCATTTCAAAAGTATCCTTCTCGTTTTGCTCCCCTGTGAAGTCTGCACAGGAAGGTTAGCAGAGAGACCCAGAGTTTCTTTTACCTTAGCGAGTGGAATCTACCTCTCATATCTGTATTCTGGCTGTGGTCACCAAATGTCTCAGAGTTGATCTCCTGGTTGTGCTTGCCAAATGTTGAATGGTCACTCTCTAGGAGTCTGTATGTATCCAAGTTCTTGTGTTTGGAGTCAAAGATTGAAACCAGAACATGCATAGAGGATTAAAGCAGAGTTTATTAGAGGAAAGAAAGAATGGAACTCATGGACTCTGAACATAGAGCATCATGAGGGGCAAAGGTGTCTTGGAGAACTCATGGACTCCAGGCATGGAATCCATGAGGGACAAAGGAGCTAGAAAAGAACTCATGGACTCTAAACGTGGGGTGCCATGAAGGACAGGTTCCCTAAATGTAATTTTAAATAGGGCACTTTTCAGAAAATAATTATTCATATGAATTAATTTCAGGATTAAAGGAGCTATTGTTGAGTTTCTTCTGCAACCTTTGCTGTTATAGAGGGAAAAATTGGAGAAAGAGGAAAAGAGGGCAGGAGGAAGAAGAGAGGCAAAAAGAAAGGGAAAATATGAATTTCAGTTTATCCCAGTTGCTATGAAAAATGTCATACATTATTCAGAGGGTAAAGACATCTGCTTCAAACCTGGAGACCTGAATTTTAGCTCCAGAATAGAGAGAGTAGAAAGAGAGAACCACTCCTGAATGTTGTCCTCTGACTTGCACATCATGCAATGGTATGCATACCTTCTCTATCTCTCTCTATCTCTCTCTCTTTCTCTCTAGTGTGCGCTGTCTCTCTCGTGTGCTCTCTCTTTCTCTCTCTCTCTCACCTATTTTGTGTATCTCTTAGCACATGAATTAATTTTTAAATATCATCAATAGAACACTTTCACCAATTCAGTGTCTCAAATGGATCTCACATCCTGTTAAGAGACATTTGTCTTCTTGCTGCATTGCTCACACAGAGAAGGGATCAGAGTGCTCTCCCATGTTTCTTTTTTAAGGTCACTAATCCTATTTGCAAGGGCTTTTCTCATGTACCAAAGTTGCCATTTACTTTATATCATTATTTTGAGTATTAGTATTCAAAGTTATGAATTTTCTGAAGCCACATTCAATCCAAGGTAGAGAAATACACAGAGGATGGGCTCTGAAAGAGACAAAGCTAGACCTATGGCAATAGACTTGCATTAGGAAGTGAGTAGCTTAAAAAGACAAGAACAAGGTCTGCAAGTAAGTAATGAGACATCTGGTTAAGTTCACAGACTTTCCTTCCTGATCATTTACAACTAAGGGGATATGATCTCATCAGAAGGGGAGGGCATATAGTCTGGCAGATAAAAAGTAACCATTTTGCAAATGGGTGATTGACCCGTCCTTCACTGTGGTTTCCTACTTTTATTATATCTACCTTTGAACATACTCCTATAACAAGACTCTAGTTTAACAGCTTTTTATCTCTGGCCAGGGGGTGAAATACAATACCCATCAGGATGGAGTGAAGGGCATTGCAGGAGCAATAAAACTGCAAAAGAAAATCAACAAATCATAATCCAGAACTTCAGAGACTCTATATCAACCACCTAGAACTAGGCCAGCCTAATCTCTCCCCATTCTGAAGCTCAGGGAAATTTGCGGAAGAAGGGGCGGTAAGATTGTAAGAGCACAAGGATGGGAGGAGCAATGATATGCAAGATACTCCACACAAGTTAGGGTCGAAGCAATCATAATTGGACTTTGCATGCCCTGCGCAATGTCCAACACACTATTGACCCCACAAAGTCTAGCATTTGCTAAAGGCATCAAGATCCTTGGAGGCAAGGGATTGACAGCCACAGTAGTGTTCCTATGCTTAAGGGGAACACAGGAAAGGGGTCAGGGAAAAGCCACTGGGTCCTTGTACGTCATCAGAGAGGAGGGCCCAGAGGAGAGTCTGGCATGCACATTAAAGGATTCTCCGGGGATTGGGGGGAGGCACTGGGGGATGGGGAGGGAGGAGTGAGGGGAGGGGGGAGCAGGGGGGTAGAGAGGAGGAAGAGGGAGGGAGGGAACCGGCGTACCTATTAAGTTTGTATGAGCGGAAATAATAATAAAAAATTATTTAAAAAAAGGACAAGAACAAGAATGTAAAAGGGTTGAGAAGGAGGATGCTTCTGGGCAATCAGGGTAAAAATGACAAGAGATCATTGTATTTATATGAAACTAACAGTAAATAAAAACGGTTACAAAAAAAGCACCAGGCAAACAGAAGAGTATGAACTGGTCTTTTCCCCATTGGAAATGAAAACATTTTATAACATCTTCAGTAATGAAATAACAGAATTTCTTCACTTTACTGGAAGTTGAAATGCATTCGCATGCTGAAAATCTTCATGTTTATGTTTCGTTACAGATTAAAGCCATAGACATATGGTTAGCATTAAGAAAACTATCATAAAATTATGCACATGTAGGAAAGACATTTTATTATTACAGAGTGTCTTTGCAGAAGAGATTGTTGAAATGTGATAAAGTACAAAATTTCTAATGTGAACAAATGATTCCGTACTTTTTGTCAAAAAGCTTTGTCTTTTCACATTGCCAAGTTTTTTCAGCTATGACCTCTCTGGCACACCACACTGCTTCATATCCAGTAAATGTCTGTGACTTGCCACTTTCATGCTTCCCTCTTGTTATTTATAATAAGTAGTGGCATACTTACCCATAATGTACCCTGTCCTTTTTTCTAGAAGAATAAAAAAGGGAAGTATTTTAATTCTATCTTCTTTCTGAGATTTATTAATTAAATGAATTTATTTCATTAAAATCAAATATTAAATTATTGAAGATGTAGCCCAAAAGAAGTTTGTAATTGTGTAGTTCTTAATTTGTATGGTTAGATAATATAGCTCCATATCATATGGTGAGAAATAAAAATGTGATCATAGACAGATATTTTGTCAAAATTCAGTTGGTCAATTACAGTATCATGTGCAAAATGTAATGTTTTGATTAGTCAGATGTTTCAGGGCCATCACTCTCCGTTCAATTTTTAAACTTAATATTTAAGGTGTTGTCATAAAATTACAAGTTATTATTTTTGAAAAGTGTGATATAAATAAAAATTCCTAGGGTAAATTTTCAGAATAGTCACTTTAGGTTTAGTCTGGAATGAATTTTTTAGTTATATTGTTCAGGTGAAATATGTAATGATCAGAGTTTATTCCATATTATTTGGGCATGGTCAAACATCAATGGCAACTTGAACAGGGCACTTGCTTGATATTTGAGTGATTGGTTTAACTGATCTCTGAACTGGATTTCAAAAGTCAATTGAACATGTTCAAATAAGCTTGTCTAGAAACTAACTGTTCTTTGTGAATGTTATGAATCATTATTTCATTCTTACCTGAATGAACAACAATGCACCGAAGTTGTTGCAGATTTGTCATCTATATATTCTTTAATCTTTATGGAAATATTAAACATTTATAATTTATAATGCAGTCTATAGTTTTAGATAGTTATAGTTTTAGATTTTTATTTTAGTTTTCTGCTTATATATCACTATGATGCAACATGTGTTGCTTACAGTTCTGGAGTACTTACCATAATTTTACCACTATTTTTTCCACAATGTATGTCATAAATATTTCACCTCTGTGCCTTTGATTCCAATATGCAAAACTTTCCTGTCTGCTGTCAGTTATCTAAGATTGATATTTTATATCAATAGTACAGAAGAAAACATCTCCACGCATCAAACACCATTGACAAAAAATTATAATAATCCATTTGACACGTGTTTTGCATGACACAGGAGTTTTCTTTTTATGGATAGTCCTCAGAAGTTTATGATGGATAGAGAATGAATGAGAGTAACTTAGCAAAGACTGTTCAGGCGCTTCTCTGGGTCTTGTCATATTTCTTAAATTCCTCTAGGTATATAGTACCAGGTTTGTGGGATGTAGCAGAAAAATTCTTAAGTACTTTCAGATGAACCAATCACCCATCCCTCTTTCTCTCCCTCTTACTCATAGTTTCAATATGTAGCACACATTGGTCTGGAACCACCTCCAACCAGTAAATCATTATGTGACTTTAGGGGACAAGTTTGGGTTTTCTGGGTTTGTGGCTTATTCATTTTTCATCAACTTAAAATACTAAAGCTGCTAATTAACACATGTCACATGTTAGTACAGAAGAAAACATCTCTGGACCTCCACGCATCAAACACCATTGACAAAAAAGTATAATAATCCATTTGACACGTGTTTTGCATGACACGGAGTTTTCTTTTTATGGATAGTCCTCAGAAGTTTATGATGGATAGAGAATGAATGAGATAGAGAATGTCATGCTCTGAAAACCAACCATAGGTACCCGAAGGCCAGCAGGGAAACCTCCCAGGCGGGTTTTTCACAGGACTGAGGTAAACCTCACGCAACACTGTCATGTGCAACTTAACCTCACTGGGAGTCTTGTCAGTATTTTGAGGCATGCCAAGCCTCAAAAATTTTCATGAATAACTTCTACTATTGAAAGCATTTTAAAATTTTCTTTTGATATGTTTTGATGAAGTTTTGTTTCCACAGGAAGGTTATTTGTTCTCTTTATTTGTTTTATATTTTTTATCTGTCAGTTTCATACACCAATACAATGAATTGATATTTTCATACCTTAATCCCTAGTATCATTCCCCCTCTAGAGAAAAATTATTGCAAAAAGTCTTCTAAATAAATATTTAGAAAATATTGGTTTTCATAGGTGCTCCCAAATTGTTTATCATTGTGTGAATTTATATAATTTCTACGTTTTTACAAAGGATAAAACTCATTGATCAGTTTTAAACATGTAACATTTTATTCATCCATTGGTTGTAATATTCAAGGAATCGAGTCTTTAATTTGTTTTCTTTTGTGGAAGGTAGTGATCATGGCATACTAGCAGATCATTTCCAGTCGTTACGCATGAAACCGAAATCACTAACCTATGAAATCTGACCCCTCTAATAGTCAGGTGTCACTACTGCCTTGAGGTTGAGAGAATAGACGAGGAGGCAGATTTTTCCCTAAAGATAAAAACAATTGTGAAGCGAAAGTACATTTGTTTTGGTCATTAGTAAAAGATGAATATGTAAACTTAAATGTTCAGATCATTATCTCCATTTGCATCCGTTAAAATATATGCCAGGCTACCAGGACGTTTTAAAATTTATAAAATTACTAACAGCTAAAGAAGAACAGTTGAATGGGATGGGAGGGGGAGGAGGCAGTAGAGGGTAAAAGACATAATCATTATACTTGCATAGGAAACTTCAAAGAATAAATTAAAAAATATGAACAACCACCCCAGAACTGCAGATTTAAACCCCAGGATGTGAGGGCAAGGAATCTACACTGAACATCATGGAAATGTAAGTTATTATTTGAGGTGCACATGTTTTGGGAAAAACTATACAGAGTATGTGATTACTTTTTTACACTCAAAAGCTTAACTGAACAAATAATTAGAAATATTACAGATTGTAATGTTTTTCATATAAAGGGTACTGTCAAGGTGCATAATTTATACAGGAAATATATATTAAGGCTGAAAGTAACAATTTTGCTTGTCCTCTGTAGGATTTAGGTTCAGCAGAAAAGGGAGGTTTCAGTATAATCCCTCTAAGCAAGCACAGCAGGCAGAGATCTGAAACAATTACGAGCCTCAAGGGAAGAGTTTAGAAATAGGAGAGGCTCTCTTGATTTTTGCAAATTGTCAAGCATCGATATGACTCACACCTAGTAATGAATAACTGTTTATTTCTGTATCTATCCAGTTACACTGATTTCAAAAATCTCTTATGATCTGTTGACACATTTATTTATTTATTTATTTTTAAACTTGTTGACACATTTAAATGAAGCTTTTTATTCCTCCTTTTTTGACCTGTCCAAGTGAAGTATTTGTCTCTGTTTCTTTGTATCAGTTGTGTTTGAGAATACCTAATATCGAGTGTCAATTTTATGATTTATCTTTAAATATTTTGATTGTTTTCGAAGGGAACGCATAATTGCGGGGCGAATATCTCCATAATATATAATAAAATTAGTAATGTATATAGGTACTTGAAAAGCATGAAACCACTCACTTATATCTAAGACATATTTTATGTTAAAATATAATAATACAATCTTCATATCCAATCAGAGTTCTGAAAAAAAAATCTAGAATCTGCTAATTACTCTAGAAGACTGGTGTATCGAAAAGTATCAGGAAATGGAGGAAGGCTCTGAGCTTTCTCCTTAAGTGGTTTCTGAGAGGCAGAATTGTTATATCCCTCCATGTTTTGTGAAATGAAGAGGGACATCAAATGTGAAGCAAGTGGTTTTGCTTATTATTCATTTCATATGAAATAAGAAAAGAACAACTCACCAAAAATAAAGATATAGAAAAAATACTCTATTACTGAAGGTTGAGCATCTCTAGCTCCTCACAATCGCGGGATTTTTCATCAAAGCCAACAATTAATACCACAGATTCATTATTAAATATTTTGCTTAAATCTGCTATTTATTCTTCAGCTCTGCAAGGATAAAAAAGCAAGGATTTAATCAGAGAAAAATTTCTCAAAGCTAATAAATGAAATAATTTCTATATCATAAAGTAGATTGCTTTT
Organism: Typhlomys cinereus; assembly: GCA_023101885.1. Classification (NCBI taxonomy): domain Eukaryota; kingdom Metazoa; phylum Chordata; class Mammalia; order Rodentia; family Platacanthomyidae; genus Typhlomys; species Typhlomys cinereus. Next base: position 9,393,935 of record JALPQD010000019.1, read on the forward strand.
GTAGAGACCAAGTCAAACCATGGTGAAAGGAGACTATTATGGGGTTGGAAAAGCTATAAAAAGGGGCATTTCTTTCTCACCAGGGTATGGGAAGTAAGGAAGGTAGTCATGCTGAACTTTTTCTTCAACTGAGAGAATACACTCCTACTTCCTTAGGGTTTCACTGACATTTTGTCTTTACGTATTAGAACATCATTTGGAAAATATTTGCAAATATTTTTAAAGAATTTCCTGGTCGAATTGCATTTCAAATAGAGAACTTTATTTTGTTACTGCTGTTGAATGGTATTTTCTCCACTACTTAACAGCAATGCAGCAAGTAAAATTGACTTCACGTTCAGTACCTGTTTCATTAAGAATTCAGATGAACCAAGTCAATGAAGGTTCTATTCTTGTTTGCAATAGTCTCCATTTATAAAAGACATTTCTTTTTTGTATTCTTCCTAAACATTCCTTAGAAAATGATTACTGTTTAAATAAACATCCCTCATCAATTAAAATCAGTTATGATTATTCTTTGGAATGTTTTCACATCTTTGAATATTTGCATAGATTTAATGAGTTGAGCATCCCTGATTTGAAACTGAAAAACCTGAACCTCTAGAATTAAATGCAACTTTGTTCCCACCTGAGAAGTTCCAGAGATGAGGGGCTCACTTAACTTGTTTTGGACCCATAGAGAGAGCTATCTCTCCCACAGACCTTAACATGGCCATTAGGACCCAGTACCTGATCTTTGCTTAGGTTCAGCACAGCCATTCACTCAGGAGCTTCATGTTTGAACTTCAAATATCAACTACAAGTCCAAAACCTATGTAGTCGGGGCATAACAAGAAGAGATCTACAGGACTACTTGAAACACTTGTGCCAGAAACACACACCAAAGACAACCAAGGACCTAGGTCCAAATGCCCAGATCCTTATGTGAAAACAGAACCAACACAATATGTCTCTCCACCCTCAAAATCATCAGTCCAAAAAAAGAGCCCCCAATGAGACCAATGTAAGGCAACACTTTTGGCATTTTAGATGTAGAGATACTCAACCTTCAGTAATAGAGTATTTTTTCTGATATCTTTATTTTTGGTAAGTTGTTCTTTTCTTATTTCATATGTGTCTGCAGTGCATTCTGGTTATTCTCTTCTTGCATTATCTTTTCTTTCTCTACTGTTCCTATTAATACTACTTCCACTCTTTAATAACAGTCACTTTTCCAAATTCATGAACTTAGGTTTGTTTTATGACCCATTTAATTTAACCAAAGCTGTCTGTGTGAGCTCAGAGTTGGAACACTTCACTGGATCCAGTGTGCTCGCCACTGGGAAGAGAACTGAGTTCATGTTGTAGAAGAGGGACATCAAATGTGAAGCAAGTGGTTTTGCTTATTATTCATTTCATATGAATTTCATTTTAGAAACACTTTTACACTCACCATATCAGGAATAAAATGTTAAAGAATAGTAGCTTTTGGTTGAACTTGACTTTATTTAGATACCTTTCTAATGGAAGAGAAGAGTACTTCTTTTTTTAAAGGTTCCCATTTTGAATTTAATCAATAGAGTGATAACGTTTTGTTATCCTTAGTTCTAACATATCATCACATGAAGGTATAATTTCACATTTGAATTATTGCATTTTTGCATAGTTGGTGATAACTTAAATGCATGCCTTTGGTAAATAATTGAGAAACTATTCTTTCTTCCTTAATTTTTTTGGTCAATATTCTAAACTGCAAGCCACATGCTGCTTAGAAATGAATTTTCAGGTTTGTGAATGAATACTCCTCTCTAATGTTGAATATGTTACCAGCTGAAACATGAATAAGCTATCTAAGTTTTCAGTTTACTCATGAGTAGTGGCAAGATAATAATATCCAATTTCTGCATTAGCATTGAAGACAGTTTGAATATAGCTCCTAATTTTCAGGGCCTATAAACTATAGTTTTTTTTTCTAAATTATACTACTACTATTACTAGTTTATATACTTAGTTTTCCTTTTCAATTATATCTAATAATATATTTTAATGATAAACATGACTTCATAATTTTATTGGGCAGTCTTTAATCCTTGAACAAGGACTTAGTTTGAAAACTGTAGTACTTTAAGATGTGCTTCTTTGTGTGTGTGTGTGTGTGTGTATGTGTGTGCACATGTGCATATGTGTATGCTGAGAATTGAACTCTGAGGCTTACTGAGTTATATCTCTAGCAATAACTTCATACTTCTTTTCCTTTCTGTTTGATGAACTAATAAATATTTCTATTACTTTAATTTTTATTCTTTTAGAGCATCATATATGAATATAGTGAATTTATGATATTTTCACACCCTATTCCTAAATTCCATCTTCCTCTTTTCCTTTCTTCTTACAATTCTTCTTCTTCCATGACAATCTCCCTCCTTTTGTCAACTCTTTTTGCAGGTGTGGCTAACTAAATTTCACCTGAGTTATTTTGATTGCATTTGCCTTGAGCCACTTGCTGGAACCTGAATCATATCAGTAGTCACATCACTAAGGAAAGCATCTTTTTTCCCCCTCATCAGCACTAACCTTCAAAATCTCTAAGGCAGGTGTAGGATCTCTTTCATATTCCATGGTAAAATGTTGTTAGATCAAATCTGTACAGTTTTTATGGAAGTTCACATAACTGAAGGGAATCCAGAGATGTGGATTCTCTCTTAGGTCTGAAAGATAGTGTATGAAGCTCTCCTTGAGATTCTTACAATCTTATCTTTCTCATAATATAAACATAGAATTAAATGAGGTTGGATGGCTAGATATAGAATGTAAAATTTTCTTCTGGAATCTTAAGAAAAAGGAAAAAGACAAGAAACAAATCTAGAAAGTCTGATGAGCCAAAGGTATTTCCAGTTGTATCCCCTTATAATCTAACTAGGGATGTATTATACAAATTTAAACAAATTACAAAGAAGTTAAATATATTGGACTGATCCTACATAGAAAAAACATGTATGAAGCATCCTTTAACTATACAACATCAGTGATATTCTTTATTAATATTTTACATGTGTAGGTATGATGTATGCATGAGTCTGTGTATGACGTCTGTTTGATGTGTATCATGTAGGTCATGTGAGTGTGGATATGGCATATGTGTGGCAATAGGAAGGCAGCCTTATATGTTGTCCTCAGCTGTCAGCTTATCTGGAAGAGTCTCTTTGTAGGTCACTGCATCGTTCAGGACAGTTGGCCTGCAGGCACCATGTCTCCTCTACTTTAAGAGCATTGGGATTACATGTACATAAACTGCTGTGCACTTGGATGCATGAGTTCTGGGGATTTAAAACTCAGGTCCTTATGTTTGCATAGCATTCATTTTCCCTACTGAGCTATCTTAAAATCCCTAATTTTTTGAAATCAAAAATCCAACAAAATTTTCATACTGAGATGCTTATAAGAAGAAATATATCCGGACCAAAGTTCATACAGCCTTGTAAGCTCTGACAGATTTCACTTTCATGAACCATGTAAAAAACAGAATTTTTTTTAAAAAAAAACATGACTTTACATTTTAATCTTTTAAAATATTTACTGAATTCTGAGTTCCAGCTTAATGACTGAGTATTCTAATTAACATGTGCACTGTAAGCATAGAGTCAGTTGTTGTGAATTTTAAAATAGGGTTCAAGTAAAGAAATGTGAGCAAAAGTCTCATGTTTTCTCATCCAGTATATGAATAAAAAGGAACTCTGCTGCCAGGAAATATGCAATTGCAATTTCATATCAGTATTCTGACTAACAGTTACCTCATCTCTGAAGCAGTGGTGGTATTAAGTGACTTTTCCAGTGGAACTTTTAAAGCTCAATTTTGATTTTGAGCTAAGATGTTCAACTATTTCCCAAACAATGACCCTATAGGGTACTTAGTGGAAGCATGTATGTATACATGCCACATCAGTTTTCAAGTTAAATTCCATGTAAGTCATTTTTGATTGGAGTTTCAATTCATTTATTATCCAAACTAGCATTTTATTTAAGACAACTGAAAATTTGGTGAGGGAATTATACCTTTAATTGAAAGATATCATAAAATTGGAGTACTGACTTTCTTGCAAATGCATAAAACTAAAATCTTTAAGTTTGCTCTTTATAAAAATGGAATCGAGGGGCTGGAGAGGTGGCTCAGGGGTTAAGCCTCTGCCTTGCAGGCGGAAGGTCCTGAGTTCGGATCCCAGATCCCACATATAGACGCCAGGCGGAAGCGGGGGCGGCCTGCGTTTTCGGTCCTGGTAGGGCGGAGCCTGTGAATCCCAGGGCAGAGTGACAAGGAGAAGGTGGAGGCGTCCATGGTGGTTCCGGAGTTCGTCCATGGTTCTACACACACAAACACACACATACATACATACACACGCACACACACTCACAATTAAATAAATAATAATAATAAAAAATATTAAAAAAAAATGGAATCGATGCAGGTAGGATTGGAGAACTCCGGTCCATTTCCTCTACCTTTGATGGAATGTACTTCCAATGAAGAAGGGTGAGGTTTGATTCCCATCATGTTCGCTTGCTTCACTTTAGTCTAGTGACAACATGTCAAATTATCTGAGTTTTATGTGAGAAGTAATCCCAAGATATAATGTCAATGTAATCCTCCCATGAGAGCCTAACTATGTATCATTCTCTGCAATCAGGTAATCCCTTAGATTCACTCATTCTAGAGATTCACGTATTAATTTCTATCTTTCTATCTGCTTAATGACTTACCTGTTTATTATTCATCTCCTTTCACTGGTATATGGAACATGTAAATACACATATTCAATATACATATATATGTGTGTCTATATATCTCTATCTATCTATCTATCTATCTATCTATCTATCTATCTATCTATCTATCTACTTATCTATCTCCCTTTACATGCCCTAGGGGGCTTTTGGAGTATGTTTAATTTGTTTCTCTTTACAGAGTTTTAATGAAACATTCATGAAAGCAGTCTAGTTCAACAAAACATTTCTTTTAGGAAGTGTTAAACTAGGAAGATATATAGTGAATAGTCATTTACTGTGATTACAAGACTGACGTCTCAGAAGACTAGGATTATTGTTAAGTATAATTGATTTTGTTCATGATTTTATTTTAATCTAGTTTGGCAGAATCATATTCTATAAGGAACAGATATTTAATTTAGCACATTGTGATGAAAAACTTCAGAGTAGTTTAATGCATTTGATATGACAAAAGGACTAACTGATTATTAGGTTTTTAAAAGTGGTTATTCTTTGTCATCCTATTACTACTTTAATAATTTCATATGTTCATATCGTTTATCTTAAACCTAGAAAACATTGAAGGCTCCTGTATGCTACTGAATCTGATGGTGTCTGTAAAACAACCAATTTGTTGAGGTAAAAGAGGACTTTGATTTTTCAGTACAGGGTTTTTTTTTTTTTTTTTTTTTTTCTGATCTAGAGATTTTCAGAGAAACCACTTGCCGTAGAATGAGTCGAAGCTATCTAGTCAAAGGCTACAATTGTAAACAAGGGTCTATGGAAACCAATCTCCTGTAATTTTCCAGTCTACTGTTTTCCAATATCAAGGAGAGAGAACACTTGGCAATCATGAAGACGCTGCTCCACAGAGGTCTCTAGCACTTCAACAGTTGGGACCAGATGGGACTGTTTTCTGGAGTTAACACAAAGGCTAAAGGAATGATCCAAGCAAGGAGAAGAAGCAAAGGGTTGGGAGAGGGATCAGAAGATACAAAATCATGTTTCTTTTTATATTTACTAAGTTGTGCAAATATTGTTGCCCTACATATTTTCTGATAACTAGGTTTTATATAAATTTCTTACCAATTTGGCAACTTTTTGTAAAGGTGGCAGTCTACCTTTTTACCATTTTTGCACTGTGATTATTACCAAGAATATAGACATTTAATGTTGTAGCTAATATGAAAAATATGTGCTTTTTTAACTATAGATATGTCCCTAATTTGCAACTAAATAATTAAAACAGTTGTTGACTCTATACTATTTATGTGTCTCAAGTATTTATTAGCACAAGATTAGTTCTCTAAATTTAAAAGGCCCAACAAATGCAATGTGCATTTGTTTGTGTTTATAAAAATGAAGAATTCAAAGGCAGGTGATGCCTCCTGGCAAGTTAGAAATATAGTGTGGAGGAAAGATAGTGATCAAAACCATTGTCAGACAGGAGAGACTTTTTGACTCTGGAAAACTTAAATTCAGAGCCTCTGGTTAATTTTGTTAAATTCAGTGGAATCCAGGTCTATCTATCTGCAAGGGATACTGCATATATAAAAATCTTACAACGTGGGTAAAAGGAACTCCCCAGCTTAGCACATAGGGAACCCTTATTAAATTACAGTTGCTGCTTCTAAATTTCTGCTTTTTATGAGAAGATGGAATCTCAAGAAATGCAATCTGACCATTTTGGGTGGAAATGAGACTTATCCCTGTTCAACTGAAGGTAAGGATTGCTTGTGAGCATTTCCACAGCTTTTGTACTTCCCTGTGTCATGGAAAACAGCAATGTTAGCAGCAACTCTTGATCCTAAAGTAAAACACAAAAGAGTATCCAGTTATCCACTGATAGACTTGGAACATGAATTATGAATGCATCACTTACGCTGTAAATCTCAGAAGAGTGAGGCAGCACAATTCAGTCAATCCTGATGTGCATAACTCTGGTAGGATCAGGGCCTTCCACAAGCCACTTCTTAATTACAAAGGCTACTCCTGTTCAGGAAGCTGTAGCAAATGTTTTTTGGATGGCTGTTCTTCCCTTTCAAAAGAAAGGTAATGAATAGCATCATGTACTTTTGTTCTGAAACATATTAGAAAAGACCTAATCTCCACCATCAGTTTAATTAAGCTGGAGCTTGGTTTGCTAATTTTCCCTCATTTGTCTTAGGATGCAGGCTCAGACCCCAAACTTCTGATTTCAGAGGAATTTTTAATTCACCAGACTGCAGTAAAGGATATGTCTGCATACAGTTTTGCAAGCTAAAGAGAAAGGAGCAATTCTTTAATACCAGCGCTCCAGATGTGGTAGCTAACGCGCAATTGTTCCTACTTCCCGATCATTATCTTTCCTTCCCGTTTTACACATATCTGCCTCTGCAAATGTGAGCTAACAATATGCAATGTGCAATACGCAGTCATACAGGGAGATAGCAAGGGATGTGCTTGCCTTTTATGTTATCTGAGATGGTTAACGTTGTAAAAGAAAATCTTGCATCCTCTGCACATTTCTTCCACACCATTCCCAGGAACTGCAAAGAAGGCTTTTCTTTTGTCAGATGACTCAGTAGCATGCTGGTATTCATTCAGATAAACACTGGAAGTTTTCCTACAATATGTTGAAGGATTTGGGGTGCAGGGCATCAAACTTAAATGTGTTGTGTTTTTCCGTTTTTTAATCTATCGATCTAATCTCTCCAATTTCTTGTCTGTGTTTCACTATCTATTTGAGAGAAATAAGATTGATAGTGCTACCTTGGATCCCTGTCACTTGGGGCCAGGCGAAGCAGTGTAAGACACATCACCTAGGCTCAATCAAGGGAGCAGTTCTCTGGCCTGGGCCTTATCAGTAATCTTTGACTTCTACCAGCTGGAACTGCTGGAGTACTTCATTCCATCTCCTTTTCCCTCCTCCAGATTCCGAGTAATGAGAATTCCCTCCCGGTTACTGCCTGCAAGGCCCAGACTGAGATTACATCAGTTCATTTGGCTGGGGCTTCGCAGCCACTCCTTGGCAGGAATTGATTTCCTTATTTTGGTCCCTTTGCTTTTGGATACTGCCCAAAAGACAAATTCAAGGAAGTGAATTCTGCCCTTACAAGGGCTATTTCAGATAATTACCTGAAAATGTTAGAGAGTGTCAGGTAGCAGGGAGGTTGTCTTTCTTCATCTCTAGACCCACTCAGAACAGGTCCATAATGTACACGCAAAAAGACTTTTCTTTTTCACAGTGTGTTGAGAAGTGAGGACCATGATGGGAATGAAAGAAATAAAGCCAATTGATTTGTTTTTTAAAGTAATTTTATTGGTAATGTTCTACAAAACAAGAAAGTCCTGGAATTGTACAATAAAAATAAATAATATATATGCCTCGATTAGTGTGTGTATATATATAAACATATATGAAAATATATAACACATTAAGTTAATTTATTTGCATACTATATGAAATATGTAAAATGTGCATTTAAAGTTTATTTGTATTCTTTTGGAGTTTCACATATGAATACAATGAACTTACGTATTTTTCATACCTTATTACCAATCTCATCCCAGATACTTTCCCACTACTAAGTCTCTTATTTCCTTACCTGTCTCCTTCCTACTTTCACATCTTTGAGTGTGTATGACCCAGTGAGTTTCATGTGGGTTGTCATTAATGGAATGTGCCTAGGCACTGGGTGGAGCATGGATAGTATATAAGTGGGTCTACAATTGAGGAAAGCTTACTACTCTGCCCCCTTCCTCAAATCCAACATTAGTTCTCCATATTCTCTCAAGGAGGTGTGAAACTTCTTAAAATCTCTGCCATTCCATGGTGAAATCCTGAGAGGACAAGTCTTGAAGGAAGTCTTGTACACACGGCTGAAATGAGTTCATGGATGCAACAGTTCTGTCACGTTCAGAAGATAATGTCTGGCTGCCACATTTTCACTTTGGCCTTTTACATCCTTACTACCCCTTCTTCCATGACAGTTTCTTGAGTCTTGAGGTAGGGGGTGATGCGATGTCCTGTTTAGGCTCAAGAATGCCATAGTCATTGATTCCGTGCCCTTTAGTCAGTTATGATTCTAACACTTTTGATTGAAAAAAAGACCAATTGGTTTTTCAGTTCTGAGCTCTTCTGTAGTTTATGGGTATAATGACAAATGCTTATAAGGTAGTTAATAGCAAATCCTTACGGCTAAACCTTAGCAGTTTGTTCTCCCATAGGGCCTATGTCCTCCTCTTCCATATGTTCTTATCCTGGTTTACAACATAGAGGAAATATGTTCCCTGCGGAAATCATATGTATTGTAAAACCCAGACTTTTCTTCATTAGTCCTGATGACATTTCATATGGGTTCTTGCCAGTTTTCAAAACACAGCTTCACTGCATTTGACTATAGCCTTTATTTCAGAAGAATGATAGATATAAATACAGAGATAGGATGAAAATATTAGTCTTGCTCCCAGAGACCCTGCACTTCACTTGTGGCAATCAAATGAGCAGGAAAATAATACCAGTTGATAACTGCTATGATTGAAAGCAGACAAAGGCATGAAGGGAAAAAGTCTTTTGTCTACTTAACAAGGGGCAAGGGGTAATTGAAACAGCAGAAGAACTAGGGGGGGGATAAGAGGCTCTTCTCTTTGCTTTTTGCATTTGTTTTAATTCTACTAAACAATGTATATTTTCCATATTTAACATGATAATACAGTTCTGCATGCGGACAGGAAGAACAATTAATTTTGTAAAAATCTACTTGTCAACTGTGCAAACTTTATGTGGTTTTTATGTAGTGATATAAAAATAAGAAAAATAAGGACTTACTTAATAAGATGTCTTTACTCCTTGTTCTAGGATTTATTTAGGGAGTCAGTTTTAATCATCTTAAGGGAAGCTTTTAAACAGTATACCTTACAAAAGATTACAATACATGCATATGCTAAGTAATGGAAAATATTTGTTTTGAAAATGACATTAGTAGAGACTTTTGTTGTGTGAACACCATGGAATATATTCCCCAAACCAAAATGACAAAGATACTGCACATTTGGCTATTGTGTAGCAGATGGTTCATAGGCCACAATTCTGCAAAATACACTTTATTGTAGGGAAATGAGACAAAATATGAGCTATTTTATACCTTTACAAAAATGGTACAGTATAATTATAGTGTAAAAGACAAAAACAATATAAACATATCAGACAGTATATTAGGGTTATTTGGAAGTCCAGAATAGAGTGAATGAATAAATATATTAAAATTGAATATATTAGAATGGCCTACCTGTTGTGTTGTGCCTAGTTTAACAATTGCTGTCATCACACAATGGAGAGATTAACTTTAAAGTCCATGGAGGTTGATGCCTCAGCAGTTCTGTCTGGATTTGATGGTCTGGAAGATTCCTGGAGATATGGTGGTCTTCAATCCATGTTGGAGAGCTGAAAAAGCTGGTTCTTGATATCAAGCAAAAAAAAAATGTAGTGACATTGAAGGCAAGTAATAACAGGTAGTTTGAAGGAAAGATGTGAATAGGACAGAGAAACTTGTCAAAACAATTTAAAAGTAGCTAGATAAAGCAAAAAGCTTAATTATTTGGCTGCCTTTCAGCTGGACTGCCAGCACATTTAGATTTGGCCTTCCTATTTCAAGTAACTTGAACAAGAAAATCCCTTTAAAGTATGTATGGCAGTTTAACTAAACTCCTAGTGGATTCCTGAGCTAGTCAAATTGACAACCAAGCTTAATCATCACAGTATTTATCATGAGTTCAGCATACAGATAAAGAAATAGTTTTGGATGTGTCAGGAATTAGGGGCAGATAAGGTGACATCACTACACCTTACCACAGATTTTTGGAAGCACTGCACATTGAGGGTATGCTAAACTTATATACATGTTTGTCTCTCATTTCTAAAGTAACTTTAGCTTATTAGACATTTATTTATTTATTCATATTCTGTGCCAGCTTTATATATGTATTAAAATGAATTCAAATTATTTTCAAGTTTCTAAAGCTAAAATTCCTCATAAAGGCTTTTTACTCTCAATGTTCTTATGCCAAAATTATGTTTTTTACTGATCTTCTCATCCACAAAACAATTTTGCAAAGCCTTCCCACCTGTAATACAACTTTTTGAAAGGCTAATTTTTACTTTTTAATCTTCTGACTCTTTTATAACAATATTTATTTTAAAAACCTAATGCATTATTATAAAAACCTAATATACTTTCAAAGCATTTCCTTCTTTTGGGTCCTTATTCTATAAGATTTTCCATTGCTCATTAAGATCTGGTGAAATATAAGATACATGTACATATGTTCTCAAGGACTACATTAGATTATAACAATCATGTCACTTGCTGGGCTGATTTTCCCAGGCACACACTGTGATGACTCCAGGCCGTCGGGGTGGAGAAAGGCAAACATGCTGTAGACCCTTTACCGCCTCACCCAAATCCAGGGGACTCCAGACACAGCAGAGAGTCTGTCAAGGCAAGACTCATTCACTCACTCATTCACTCATTCACTCTCTCAGTTACACAGCTGCTGGCTGTGATGATGAAGATAAGTAAATCCTGACCGCCCGCACTTCTGCCTCAGCCCTCCAGAGACTCGGCCACGGACGGGGAGTTTGTCAGACAAGATCTCAGTTTATTGGGAGTAACAAATCAGCTTATATAGTCAAAGAATCAGAGTGCGCAAAACAGGCAGCCAATTACCTTGATGTTCAGTAAAGCACACAGGCTGCATAGGTCAGACAAAACATAAATCTATGTTGGCTCCTATAAGCCAATTAGGGCTCTCTGTAATGTGATCAGGGTTACGCCTAGGACACTAGCTCCCAGCGCCATCTTTGGTCCCATGTGCCCCTGCTCACTCCCTCCCAGACCATTATTCCTGGGAGGCCCAATAGTCACTGTCCTCCTTTATACATTGTCCATCATTCTGGGAATTGAGGTTGTTACTGCAATTATAACAAGGTCTTCATCAAGAAACCTTCTGAGGGTCCTGTCTGGGGTGCCTTTAGTTTATTTTAGTTTTTTATAAGTAAGAATTACCCTGTAGAACAATGTAGTGGTTAATGCAATAAATACAAAAAGGTACCATGGTTGCTTATTTAACCATAATAGTTATTTTATTCTGTACCATTACATCTGCTATACAGCCCTGTGCAACTATTAACATATTAGGTTTAATTAAAAAAACTATCACAGACATAAAAGAAGTTTGTTAGGCTTCTTGTTAGGACAGCTGTGAAGACAGGATTTTTTTAACCTTCATTATTATCTTATGATAGGACTACCATATTCGCAGTATCTCATTGATCAAAGATGACCACATGTGGAGTTCATGACTGTAGTTGTCTAGAGTAACTGTGGAGGTGTAATACTACACACATCACATGGTTAGTGTGTCAGACATAGGTGGAATAAAACTACATAGTGTTTTCTTTTCTAATATAAAACTGTTTATGTGTAGGATGAGGGTATATGTGTTTATGTTTTCTTGCACATGGAAGTGCACATGTATGAGATCTTGTGGGGGTTCCCAGGGATCACACCTCCGATCTTCAGGCCGGTCCCGCAGGTCCTCCACAAGGGGGATCCGGGAAAGTTGAGTGTGCTCTTTCCCGAGGACAATCAGATGCGACAGGGAGTCTAGTCAAGCAGGAACTCCTTTTTTATAAGTCTACAGCCATCTTCTAAAGACAGAAACAGCAAGGGGAATTACAGTGCGGGGATATGGGCAACCAGTCATCTTAAAGGTCAAGCCAGCATGCAGACTGTATGTAGGGAAACATACATTTTTTAAAACATCCTGACCTGTGCCCTCCTGACTTCCTCCATCAAAATATCCTGAGCCACCCCCTCCTGACTTCCTCCATCAAAACATTTTTGTCTATGCTTGCCAGATTATTGAGGTCACCTAGACTGAGGCCCCCACAAGGTCTGATATCAGAAATCATTCATGTTCAATTCTTCCATGTCTTTCTTTGAGACCGAATCTCTCAATCAAACCCAGAGCACTCCAATACAGCTGGAATGGCTAGTTGTCTTGCTCTAGCACTTTCCCAGCACTTTCTCAGAATCTAGAGATCCAAATTCAGATACTCTTGATTGTATGATCAGTGCTTTCACTGCTGAGCCATTTTTCCAGCTTGACTATAATCAATATTGATGTCCTATTTGGTACTGAGACCATAAATCTTGCTCCAGAAGAGATTTATAGATACTAGTTTGTGGTAACAAGAGGAAGTAAATGCTGAAAAACTGATGTAAATGTCATCATATTTCTATTATATAGTGATGGCAGTGGGAATAGAAATGAAAAGATCAAAAAAAGTCATTGCTACGCAAACAAAAGCCATGCTCTCATCTTAAAGAATGGTTAGCTATGGGTTGGAGACATGGCTCAGGGGTTAAGCCTCTACTTGGAAAATAGAAGTACATGAGCTCAAATTTTAGATTCCATGTGAAAGAGCCATGTGGAAATGGTAGCAGCTTGCATTTCTGACTCTGTAAAGTAGAGCCTGGAAACCTTAGGGCAATAGAAGGTGGAACAATCCAGGATGATTCCTAAAGTCACTCTTGGGCCTCCACAGGGACACATAAGTCCCTTGTTTACACATACACATGCAAAAAAGGATTACATGTAACAATGAAAAAGAAGAGGCAAACAAATTTATTTGCCAAGTATCATGGCAGAGGGAAAGAAAAATAAAAACAGAAACTAGCAAAATAACCACAACGTGTGTGGTAGGCAAAGATCCTAGATTTGAACTTCAGCTTTTCACTTCCAAGGTATTAAAACTAAGGGGAAAATATTGAACTTTACAGGACTTTGGTTCCCCCCTGGGTGATATAAAAGCTCAGGAATACTCTAATAATGTGGGTTAAATCAGGGAAAACAGTCATGTGGAAGATGGCAGTTTCACCTGTGAGGTGCCACACAAGGTTTAGACATTGTTGTGAAGTCAACGTCATGACAGGCCTCCAATAGTTTGATGAGATATTTTTCTCCCTCATGGCTTATCATGGACGAGGTGTAGTGAGGTAAGAAGCCTTCCTTGTCAGTCAGATAATGAAAAGCTAAACTGGAATTCATAGCTAGGGTTCTAACCCCAGAGCCAACCCCGCTCCTAGACAGCTTACAATATGTGGCATTTGTCTTCTTTATAGACACTGGTTTTGAGAACATACAGTGAAAATGGTGAACCATCTTCCTAGAATAAAGCAAAGCAAAGCAAACAAACAACAAGCAATAGACAGTCATAGATAGATATGAAATATGAATGTTTTAAATACTCTGCTCCAGATGCAGTAAAGACCAGTGTAAAACTTATAGTTTGGTAATTCTTATATTAAAGAATTCCTTAGAAAATCAATGCAAAAAGAGAATCAGAATGTATCCTCTTCTTCAAAACATTCCTTCCATAATGACTGTGGAGAACATTGTCACTCTCATGCTTCTGAACTTCTTTCCAAGGACAGCATCATGACTACTAGACTCCTATTTGTTTAATTCAGGTTCTTGCCTAAATATCAGAGGACATCTTTGACCTGGACCCTTCATCTATAACTACCATCCAAAACACCAAAGATTCCATATCACAAGGTATCATTATTCCAAACTAATAATTTGGGAGCAAATTTACCTTTGATAATTTTTTCGTGTCCTCTCATTTGAATGTTAGCACCAAAAGAACTGGCCCATGCAACGGGTAATTGATATCTAAGGAATGAGCTTGTGAAGTTCTAGATATCAGAGTAAGTGGGTATTAGTATTGTCTTGTTAATTGTGTTGGATAAAAATCAGGAAAGAAAGAGGAGAGCTGCTTGGGTAGAACTTATGATTTGGGGTACTTGAGGGACTTTGTGAGTGATATCGTGCCCTGGGGAGCAATGGTCTAAGAAGAGAAAGGGGAAGCATGACTCATCAGAGCTTTTGGAATTTCCATTGTTAGTTTGTGTCAGTCTAGTAAAATATGCCTTGAAGACTTTTTTAAGTCAAGAAATTTTGAAAAGCTTTCCTTAAAAAAATTAGACATGAGTGCTGAAAAGGTGGCTCAGGGGTTAAGCCTCTGCCTTGCAGGCAGAAGAGTTCGGATCCTAGACTCCGGGTGGAAGAGGGGGCCGCCGGCGTTTCTGGTCCTGGTAGGGTGGAGCCTGTGAATCCCAGGGCAGAGTAAACAAGGAGAAGGTGGAGGTGGTCCATGGTGGTTCCTGAATTCGTCTGCGGTTCTACACACACACACACACACACACACACACACACACACACACACGCATACACACAAGCACAATTAAAATAAATAATAATAATAAAATTTTTAAAAAATTAGACATGAAACCAAATAGATTTCACTTGTTTACTAGGAATCAGAATGCAGGTAGATATCTGGTTAGTTTAAGGTTATCGGCCTCTCCATACCCCATAATACTGATAGTGTCACTTCTAGCTAAAAGTGTTTTTCAAAGTCATGCAAATATACAAAAAGCTATTAATACAATTATGGTTGCTCTTTGAGAGTCAAAGTTGGACCAGCTATGCAATGTTTCCATTTGACATTGATTGTAGAGAGGTCGTGATTGCCATTTCATATTACCAGGTTCATCAAGGCATGAAAGTCTATATGCAGTTGTTTTTAATGATTCCTCTGTGGTGGGAGAAAAGGAATGTGTAGTCATAAGTTCAATTATAGCTCCTGGTTTATCAGTGACAGTGTCCTAGACTGGACTATGGCCCTGATGAGTACAATGCAGTGAAAAATGAGGATCCTGTGGAGTACAATGGAAACTTAAAATGAGATTGAGTTTAAATTCACAGTTGGGACTTGCACATTTGGCACCAGAGAACATGAGGTCAGTATAGTAAGATAAGAAATGTTCAATCATATCTTGCGGAGAAACTAAGATACTGTTTTTAGATCTTTTTTAAATGGCTAGAACTTTTTCTTGGATGATATATAGCCCCCATGTGGTATTCAGGTTTATGCTCACAGACATACAGTTGTTTGTACTGAACAAATGAGTTTGATTTACATGTGGTGAGGTAAAAGTTCTGAAGCCATAAAAATGTCTTTTATCAATATCAGAACAAACCATCTTTTACATTGTTTTAATAAAAGCACATACCAAATGATTTAAAACATAAGAATCTGGAAGTCATATTTTCTTATGAATTTAAAAACTATCTATCTAAATTCAAAGTTTCTATCTAAATTCAATATTAATTGAGAATATTAAAAAATTAATTTTAAATTTTTTATTTGCATATTTTTATTTGCATTATTTTACATTATTTTAGAGAAAACACTAACAGTCAGAAAACACCTACAAAGCAAGAATGAACAAAGAAAGGTCTTTATTGATGGGCTTATTATTTGCTAATATACCTATTATAATTTTTGGTTGCTATACTATTTATATTAGCAGCTAACACAGGGTGTAACTTATTTATGAAACATCACCATCAAAAGAAAGAATTTCAATAATACAACAATATTTATATTGACAGATATTTGTAGATACAGCATTCTGACCAACATCTTTCTGATTTAAATGTTTATTGGTATTGTATCTTAATTTACCCAGCTTTCTTCCCTTTCATTTTATATTAAGTAATGACCTCTTGTTTTGCTTGCTTATTTTTTTTCTCATTATACAATTTTCAAAGTATTATTTTAAGGTAAGCAAGGCAGGTGGAAAATACCTGTGATTTAAGAATTTAGGAAGTTGAGACAAGAGATTTAGGAGTTCAAAGCTAGCCTTAGCTAATAGAAAGTCTGAGACAAGTCTGGGACTATAAATTACCCTATCTACCCACTAATAAATGGTATAAAAGTATAGCTTAGTTTAATCCTAGAAATAATATGAAAATTCTTCAAGCATAGAAAATACCTACTTGGCATGTCTAGTTTAAGTACATTTCAGCTTTGATGACTGACTATGGTGCTGATGATCTGTGACCTGTAATGTGAGCATGTTAATTAATTTTCATGCTGAGAATACCATTTTTCAGTCATTTCCCTACATCAGTTGCCTATTGTTATATATATTCAAAAAGTTCCTTTTTAATCCAACCAAAAGAGACTAATTAGTAAAACAACTGTGCTTCCCCTTGGATTGCTATCAATTTTTTATTCATTCAGTGGTCCATGGTGAGTTCTTACTATTTGGATAGATACCATGCCAGATTTGGCTCTGGTCTTTGCAGTGCACACATGATTCTGCAGAACTAGCTATTAAGAAATCTTCAGGTAGATAATATGAAAAAAAGAATGGTATATCAAAAGTTCTGTGATTTCTCAGAGTTTTCCCACAAAATTTGAAGGAAACAACTGAGTACTGCTTGTACTCTTTAAGAGAAAATATATACATTCTAACATAATTCTAACATAATTTTGTCCCACATATTGGCATGGTCTTTTGTTTTCTTCTTCTTTATGTATAAAACAATACACTTAGACTGTAGCCTAACATTTTCAAATGTATCATTTGTAGAGACTACTTTATAAATATGCTTTCTTTTATTACATACCTACTTTCAAGAGGAATGCAATCATCTTTGCATATCTAGGATTTAGAAGACAATACATATCAGAGGCCAACAATTGTCAGAAAGTGACCAAAGTTAAAATGGTATTTATGAATGCCTTCTTGATAGAGATACTTAGTGCTGAAAATGTCATCTAATGCTAAAATTAATGTTGCTAGCATGGTCTGCTGCATAATGGAAAGCAAGACAGCAAGTAAATATGCCATATGTCATTGTTCTATCTTATACCTATATGTTCAAAAAACAGGTATAATCTTCAAACCACAAGTATGTCAAATTATATTCTTGCTAATCATTACAGTTGAACTTTGTGGATCATTTCTTACATGTTGAGGGAACATAATAACAACAATGCCAACATAAAAATCGTTTAAGCCTTCTGTATTATTTTTATTTACATGAAATAATTTATAAGATACTAGTTGCTTTCAGTGAATTGGAGATGATAGTACTCCCAGTGCAGGTTCTATATTTTCTTTGCTTCCATGCATAAAGAGGCTACCATGTAGAATATTAAAGATACAGAATTTTAGAGAGCAGAGTCATATGTTAACCATCCACAGTATTCTCGAGGTAATCATAGTGGGCCAGGCAGCCTAACCTGAGGTCCCGACTTTGGTGTTTGTACAAAGTCAACCTCAGCAACATTCCTGAGCTGCTGTCAAACAATCAGATTCAGGCTGCTAGTCAACTTGATTTCACAACCAATCATCTGCGAATCTAAGAAAAAAAGATATGTTTTGAATCAGGACAGCCTGGAAAAGTCCGATCAGATTTGCTGAGCTATTGTTATTAAGCCATAGGGATTCCTAACCCCTACGAAGCAATTCAGAATACTTATTTCTTTATTAGTGGTACACTGATGTTTTAATACATTTTCATTTCACCAGAAAAGTTCTTTAAAAATCAAGAAAACCTTTTTCATAGTAATAATTTGTCTTTTACTTATGTACCTCTATAGTAATGAATCTGAACACAGAGAGCATAGTTATAAAATAGCTGTAGAATAGAGTTTTTCATCTATATATCCACATTTGCTTATATTGTCTATGTGCAATTACCCATGCTTTATCAGTCCTGCCTTAATGCTTTTATTTAGCCTTCCTGTCTGTCATAGTACTAAAACTTGATGACGGTGAATTGAACAAGAAGCAAAAACAGAAGTATAATTAAAGTATCCACTAATGTTAAGTTGCTGGCCTTGTGCTGAGCACTTTACATAGAATTGTCACGAGGTGCTGATTTTTCCCACTGAAGAGGGCTAGAAATAAAGGGTACAAAGCCTAATCAATCAAGATGTACACAATATGACAGTCCTGGTTTTAATCTAGGCTTTGTTACTTCAGAAAAGCTTGTCCCCCATGAAGAAAAAAGAATGCACAAGAGACCAAAAGTCTTATTTACATTATTCCCCAGAGGCACACATCTATTGAAAAAGATTCTTTATCATCTTCAATATTGAACCTCTGCCCCTTGTCTTGTTGCTATCATTAATGATTTGCTGTCCATTTCAGTGGGAGCAGAGTTAAACAGAGACATGCAAAAATTACCTCACAAATGTTCGCAGACTCTCAGTACTCAGCTAGCTAAACAGAATAAATATAGCATTATGATTCATAAATAATCACATTTTTAATTAGGCCATTGGTTATATGACATCCATTATTCTTAAAAAATAAGTTCTTGAATTTAAGTAAGTAAACTTCAGCACTAATCTCATTTATGGCATCAATTATCTTATGAGAACTGATAAAACTAATATGTAAATATATTAGTATGTCCATTCTTTTAAATTATCAGTTACTTTTGAACAGTCTATCTTAGCAAACAGACACATTGGTTTCATGTTTGTTAAACTATTCTATTTACTTTTACATGGTAGTTACTAATACAATTTGTATTAGGTTTTTTTTTGTTCCTTAGAAAACTAACTTCCACTTCCACACATGCCAGAATACATAATTCCTTTTGGATTTAAAAGCCATGAGAAATCATTGTAATTCTAAAATCATCCAGTGAATGTGGATTGGGTAACTACCAGCTATGCTTACACTATCAATTATCTTATAATTTTAAACACATTTGAAGCTTAGAAATAAGTCAAAAAAGAAAGAAGCTAGTTACTTATGAAAGAGAACCATAACAATTTATTTTAAACCAGGTGCCCTATACCGGCCATTGCTTTTATATATATTTTGATAAATGTATTGGAGCACTATCAAAACCTTTAGCAAAGAAACAAGACCTAAGTGAGTTTACTGTGATAGTCAAAGGTGGGAAAATAGGTACAATTCAAATAGTTCAGTGGATAAGTCTACTTTGTGTTGCTATAGCAAAATAATAAGATAATCATCATAAAGTGAGGAATGTTTTGTTGACTCAGTTTTAGAAGGCTCAGGTAATAACTGATTGTCATGATGCTATGCATTATAGCAACAGTACAAAGTACATTGTTGATGCTATGTTGGATATCGAAAAGAAGATAAGATTATGTCCCCAGGAAAAGACTATGATCCCCTAGACCCCATTAAGAGCACACTTTAAATGACTTCAAATGTCCTACCTTTTAGTTCACGACTTCCCAATCACACTAAAGCAGGATTGGCATTTCAAAGCATGGGTTTTGGAGAATATTCCATAGCTAAACTAAAGCAATGATTTATAAGTGGAAGCAGTAAAATGGAATCCACCAATGAGAAATGAGTTTAGCAAAGAGAAATATACTATTTTATGCTACCTAGGCAAAACATATTTATCCATTTAAATAGTTCCAAGTAAGTATTTTTCCTGTCTCCCATTTATAATTAATAATGCTTGATAATATTAAAAATGCTGTGAAATTGATGCTCCTGATGAAGTGATATGACTTTCCTCAAGAGGGATTTTGGTCCTATACTTTCTAAATTTACCTTTTCAAGCCACTTTGGTGATAACAAGTTACATATCATGAAATATTACAATGCTTTCTTCACTTCCTAGCTGTTGAAAGGAAGCATAATAGCTCTAGCAAACTATGCAGTCATTGAATATGTATGAGAGGAGCAAAGCTAAAACAATTCCCAATACCAATATATTTAGTTTCTGAGACAACTAGTTAGTGCTTTTAAATAACTAATTAGTGTTTTTATTTTTTTATATAATACATTTTTTATTATTATTTCAGCTCATACAAACTTAATAGGTACACCAGTTCCCTCCCTCCCTCCTCCTCTCCCCCGAACCCCCTGCTCGCCCTCCCCTCACCCCTCTCGCCCCATCCCCCCGTGCCTCCCGCCCCGATTCCCAGAGTCCTTTCTTGTGCATGCCTGACTCTCCTCTGGGCCCTCCTCTCTGATGACGTACAAGGACCCAGTGGCATTTCCCTGAACCCCTTCCTGTGTTCCCCTTAAGCATAGGAACACTATTGTGGCTGTCAATCCCTTGCCTCCAAGGATCTTGGTGCCTTTTGCAGATGCTAGACTATGTGAGGTCAATAGTGTGTTGGACATTGTGCTGGGCATGCAATGTCCAATTATGATTGCTTCGGCCCTAACTTGTGTGGAGTATCTTGCAAATCATTGCTCCTCCCATCCTTTTGCTCTTACATTCTTACTTCCCCCTCTTCCGCAAATGTCCCTGAGCTTCAGGATGGGGAGAGATTAGTCTGGCCTAGTTCTAGGTGGTTGATATAGAGTCTCTGAAGTTCTGGATTGTGGTTTGTTGATTTTCTTTTGCAGTTTTGTTGCTCCTGTAATGCCCTTCACTCCATCGTGATGGGCACTGTATGTCACCCCCTGGCCAGAGACAGAAAGCTGTTAAACTGGAGTCTTATTATAAGAGCTCATTCAAGGGTAGATGTAATACTTATACCCAAAAGTGGAATCGCAGAATCATATGGCATTTGGCAATGGGAGGGGTCAATCACCCATTTGCAAAATGGTTACTTTTTAATCTGCCAGACTATATGCCCTCCCCTTCTAGTGAGTTCATACCCCCTTAGTTGTAAATGATCAGGAACGAATGTCTGTGAACTTAACTAGGTGTCACATTACTTTCTTGCAGTCCTTGATGGAGGCCTATTTTCTCTACTGTAACATGCTCACTTCTCTCCTTGTTTCTGGTGTGGTCCTCCAACCCCATCCCTCCTGTTCATAATCCTTGCAATTACTTTAGGTAATACATAGATTTACCTATGAGTGTCTCAAGATGGGCAGGGGGGGGGTTGGTCTTAGGAGCCACCTATTAGGGAGTACATACGGCGCTTAATTTTCTGGGTCTGGGATACTTCACTTAATATAATTGTTTCTAATGACATCCATTTCCCAGCAAATTCCAGTAATTCATCATTTTTGATGGCTGAGTAGTACTCCATTGTATAGCTGTACCACCGTTTCCTTATCCACTCGTCAACTGTTGGACATTTGGGTTGATTCCATGTATTTGCTATTGTAAACAGTGCTGTTATGAAAATGGTCGTGCTTGTGCTCTCGAGGTGAACCTCTGCTGTATAGGGGGTTATACCCAAAAGTGGAATCGCAGGGTCATATGGCATTTCAATCTTTAATTTCTTTAAGAATCTCCAGACGGCTCGCCAGAGTGGCTGTATGAGCCTGCACTCCCACCAGCAATGTAGGAGAGCTCCCCTCTCTCCACATCCTCTCCAGCATTTGTTATTGTTTGTGTTGTGGATTTTTGCCATCCTGACCTGGGTGAGATGATATCTCAGGGAAGTTTTGATTTGCATTTCCCTGATGGCTAAGGAAGTGGAGCATTTTTTAAGATATTTGTTAGACATTTTAATTTCATCCCTAGTAAAGTTTCTTTTAAGTTCCAGGGCCCATTTTTTAATTGGGCCATTAGTTTCCTTAGTGTTTAGTTTTCTAAGTTTTTTGTGCACTCAGTAGAGCTCTATCAGATATGAGGTTAGTGAAGATTTTCTCCCATTCTGTGGGTTGCCTTTGAGCTCGTGTGACAATCTCTTTATCTGAACAGAAGCTCTTTAATTTCACAAGATCCCAACTGTTGAGAGTTGGTAGCAGTGATTGTGACATTGGATGTCTATTTAGGAAATGTTGGCCTAGCCCAATCAGCTCCAGGAAGTTCCATATCCTTTCAACTATGGTTTTTATAGTCTCTGGCCTGATATCAAGGTCCTTGATCCATTTGGAATTAAGTCTTGCACATGGTGACAAGTACGGGTCCAGCTTTAATCTTCTGCATGTGGAGATCCAGTTTTGCCAGCACCATTTGTTGAAGATGCTGTTCTTTTTCCATTGGATTCTTTGGGCCCCTTTGTCAAAGATCAAATGGCTGTAATTTTGTGGGCTTATATCTGGGTCTTCAATCCTTATCCATTGATCTGTGTGTCTATTTTGGAGCCCGTACCAGGCTGTTTTTATAACTATGGATTTGTAATATAGACTAAGGTTGGGTATGGTAATACCTCCAGCAGTGTTTTTGTTACTCAGGATTGTCTTTGCTATCCTGTGTCTTTTGTGCCTCCATATGAATTTTGAGATTGTTTGGTCAACTTCTTTAAAGAATTGCTTTGGGATTTTAATTGGTATAGCATTGAATTTGTATATTGCCTTTGGTAGGATGGTCATTTTTACATGTGTTGATTCTGCCAATCCAGGAACATGGGAGGTCTTTCCACCTTCTGGTGTCTTCTGCTATTTCTTGCTTTAGGGTTTTAAAGTTTTCATTGTAAAGGTCTTTTACCTCCTTGGTTAGGTTTTTTTATTATTATTATTATTATTTATTCAACTGTGTGCATATGCATGTGTATGTGTGCACACGCACGTGTGTGTGTGCGTGTGTGTGCCTGTGTCTGCGTGTGTGTGTGTGTGTGTGTGTGTGTGTGTGTGTGTCTGTGTATGTGTAGAACCACCGACGAATTCGCGAACCTCCATGGACCCCTCCATGTCCTTCTGCCCAGGGATTCACAGGCTCCGCCCTACCAGGGCCAGAAGCTCAGGCCGCCCCTGCTTCTGCCTGGCGTCTATACATGGGATCTCTATCCGAACTCAGGACCTTCCGCCTGCAAGGCGGAAGCTTAACCCCTGAGTCACCTCTCCAGGCCCTTGGTTAGGTTTATACCAAGGTATTTCATTTTTTTATGGGCTATAGTGAATGGGATGGTTTCTCTCAAGGCTTTTTCACTTCTTTCATTCTGGGCATATAGGAAGGCCTCTGATTTTTGCACATTTATTTTGTATCCTGCCACCCTGCTGAACTTCTCAATTAGTTCCAGGAGCTTCCTGGTGGAGTTTTTGGGATCATCAGGTATAAGATCATGTCATCTGCAAATAGGGATAGTTTGACTTCTTCCTTGCCGATTTGAATCCCTCTTATGTCCCTTTCTTGTCTTATGGCTTCAGCTAAGACTTCAAGTACAATATTGAATAGAAGTGGTGAGAGTGGACAGCCTTGTCTAGTTCCTGATCGAAGTGGGAATGATTCCAATTGTTCCCCATTGAGCATAATCCTTGCTGTGGGCTTGTTGTACACAGCTTTTATTATATTGATAAAGGTTCCTTCCATTCCTACTATCTCTAGCGTTTTTATCATAAAAGGCTGTTGGATCTTGTCAAAAGCTTTTTCTGCGTCTATTGAGAGTATTATGTGGTCTTGGACTTTGGACTGGTTTACATGATGAATTACATCTATTGATTTTCGTATGTTGAACCAACCTTGCGTGCCGGGGATGAAGCCTACTTGGTCCCCGTGAATAATTTTTTAATATGTTTTTGAATCCGATTTGCTAAAACTTTTTTGAGAATCTTTGCGTCTGTGTTCATCAGAGAGATTGGCCTATAGTTTTCTTTTTTAAGTGAGTCTTTATTAGGTTTTGGGATTAAAACGATATTAGCTTCATAGAAGGAATTTGGTAGTGTTCCTTCCTTTGCTATTTGATGGAACAGTTTAAGGAGTATTGGTGTTATTAACTCCTTAAATGTCTGGTAGAACTCTGTGCTGAATCCATCTGGTCCAGGACATTTTTGGTGGGAAGATTCAAGATTACTTCCTCAATTTCCTTATATGTTATGGGACTATTTAAATAATTCACAACTTCCTGATTCAATTTAGGTAAATTGTGTTTACTTAGAAATTCATCCATCTCTTTTGTGTTGTCAAACTTCACAGAGTATAAGTTTTTGAAATATGATGTTATAATTCTCTGGATTTCTTGGGTATCAGTAGTGATCACTCCATGTTCAATTCTGATTTTGTTAATTTGGGTTTTCTCTCTCCTTCTTTTGGTTAATTTAGCTAGGGGTGTATCAATCTTATTGATTTTTTCAAAGAACCAGCTTTTTGACTGGTTGATTTTTTTTTTTTTTTCGTTTTCTTAATCTCGATTTCAGATATTTCTCCCCTTATTTTGCTAATCTCCTCTCTTCTCCTACTTTTGGGATCAGATTGCTCTAGTTTCTCTAAAGCTTTAAGCTGCATTGTTAAGTTGTTTATTTCTGATGTTTCTATTTTTTTGATGTAGGCATTAAGAGCTATGAACTTACCTCTTAGGACAGCTTTCATTGTGTCCCAGAGATTTTGGTAAGTTGTATTTTCGTTATCATTCACTTTCAGGAAATCTTGAATTTCCTTTTTAATTTCTTCCTGAATCCAGTTCTCATTCAGCATCATATTGTTAAGTTTCCAGGATTTAGTGTATTTTCTCTTGTTTGTTGTGTTGTGGATGTCCAGCTTTAGGCCGTGGTGGTCTGATAGGGCACAGGTTAGAATTTCAACTTTTTTGTATATGTGTAGATTCGTTTTGTGGCCCAATATGTGATCTATTTTAGAGAAAGTTCCGTGTGCTGCTGAGAAAAATGTGTATTCTTTGGTACGTGGGTGAAAAGTTTGATAGAGATCTGTAAGGTCCATTTCTTTCAGGGTTTGATTAAGTTCCAAAGTGTCTCTGTTAAGCTTTTGACCTGTTGATCTACCCCATGTTGAGAGGGTGGTGTTGAAGTCCCCAAGAATTATCGTTTGGGGGTTGATTTCTTGCTTTAGATGCTGTAGTGTTTTCTTAATGAATGTGGAGGGGCCCGTATTGGGTGCATATATGTTCAGTATTGTGAAGTCTTCCTGGTGAATTGTACCTGTGACTAAAATGTAGTATCCATCTGTGTCTCTTATGATTTTCTTTGGTTTGAAGTCCACTGTGTCTGATAACATAATTGCTACTCCTGCCTGTTTTCTGCTTCCATTAGCTTGTAGAATTGTTGACCAGCCTTTTATTTTTAGAGCGTGCCTATCTTTTGTGGTGAGATGGGTTTCCTGCAGGCAGCCGATTGTTGGATTGTGGTTTTTAATCCATGTTTGTAATCTGTGTCTCTTGATCAGTGAATTAATTCCATTAATATTTAGTGTTATAATGGAGAAACTATTTTTAATTCCAGACATTTATTATGTTTAGTAGTTTTTATAAATATATTGCTTCACTTTTAATGGTGTTATATTTGCCTTCTGTTCTCCTGGATATGCCTGTTTTTTTCTTCACGCTTGAGTATCATTTCTAGCATTTTTTGAAGGCCTGGTTTGGTGGACATGTATCCCTTCAAGTTGTCTTTGTGCTGCGAAAGTTTTTCTTTCTCCCTCGATCATGACTGATAGTTTGCAGGGTAAATCAGCCTGGGTTGACATTTTTGCTCATTCAATACTTGAAGTATGTCTCTCCAAGCTCTTCTTGCTTTTACTGTTTTGACTGAGAAATCATTTGTTATTTTAATAGGTTTACCTTTAAAAGTGACTTGTTTTTTCTCCCTTGAAGCTCTCAGCACCAGTTCTTTATCTTGAATTTGGAGTGTTTTAACTATTATTTGCCGTGGTGTCCTTCTGTTTTGGTTATATCTGTTTGGGGTGCGGAATGCCTCTTGTATATGGATGGGCCTCTCTTTTTTTAGATGAGGAAAGTTTTCCTTGATGATCATTTGAAAAATTTCCTCAGGGGTGGTATTTTGAGATTCTTGCTCTGGTATTCCATGAATACACATGTTAGGCTTCTTCAGGGTGTCCCATATCTCCTGAATATTTCTCTCAAGCATCTTTTTGGCTTTAACAACCTCTTCCATTGAGCTGGTTAATACTCCCACTTTATTTTCAAGATCTGAAATTCTGTTTTCTGCTTTGTTATTTCTGTTGATTAGACTCTCTGTAGAGTTCTGGGTTGAAGATAACTTGTCTTGTAGCTCAGTTTTAAACTCTGTTTGAGTCTGTTTTAACTGCTCTATGTCAGTTTTTGTTTCTTGCACTGTTTTTCTTAACTCCTCCAAATGTCTGTTGTGTTCCTCTTCAAAGCGATTGATTCGATTATGTAATTCTTCTCTGATTTCCTCTTTCATAGTCTTGAACATGGTAATGATCATATTTTGAAAGTCATTATCCTGGGTCAGGCTTTCTTGGCCTTTTTCCGTGGGTTTGTTCTGGTTGGAGTCTAACATTATGGGATTAATTTCTTCAGTGGGAAATTTGTTTACTTGAGTGTTGCTTCTCATGGATTTGCACTTTGACTTTGGCATTGTCGTTTTAACTCTTAAGATCTTTCAATTTCACTAAACTGAATTATTTGGCCTGGGGTTCTGGGGGTGGCAGGGACAGAGCTTACCTAGGTCACGGGTGAGGCCCGGCTGGACAGGGCACGGGTCCGGACTAGTGGAGCGGGGTGGGGTGAAAGGGAGGATGGGGGCGTTGACCTGGAGCTATTTAACCCGAGGGCAGCAGGGGCGGGGCCGGGTGCAGGGGGAGGTCCTCCTCCTCCCTTGGCCCTGTGCGCGTCTCTGGCTGGATGGCGGGAGTCGGAGCCGGGTCCCTTTGGGCTGACCTGGGGTTCTGGTGACCGGGCGCGGCAGGGGCTTACCTAGAGTCGCGTGGTGAGGCCCGGCTGGACCGCGCGCGCGCGCCCGGACCCGCGGAGCGGGGTGGGGTGAAAGGGAGGTAATTAGTGCTTTTAAATAAGTTATTTCCAGACTGAAGCAGAATCATACAGGTGATATCAAAGAAATGGATCAAATATTTTTAAGCTAGTGAATGCAAAATCTAATATATTCCAAGAAAAAAGTGAAGGTCTTTGTTCTTTTGTCCTTTGGGTTGGTATATATAAACTCATAGGTAATAAAGTTCTTTATTCCTTACTTTTCCAATTAAAATATAAGAAAGTTGCAATAACTTTGTTATAAAACAGCAGATATTTTCAATGCATTTTTCTTTTTAATCATAGAAACCAAGACAGTTTTTTTTTTTTTTCCTCCTAATATCCATCCCTTTCATCCCTTTCATTCCTTTATCTCCTTGGATTTTTGACTTAGGTTCCAACTAGGTTTCTAAGACTGATTGTTCTTATTCTGAACAGCTCATAATTCTTAAATTTGTGATGCTTTTTTCTTTGCCCTATATAGATTGAATTTAAGACCTCTGTCACCAGAGCTGCTTGATATGCTCAACTGTCATGAAGGATCGCTGGTATTGGCAACTCTTTCAAACGTGTGGTGTGTCTCTTGAGTTTCAGGGGTTATGGCCCATGAGGTAGGCATGATGGCAGGAGTTTGAGGCAGGTACTCATGTTGAAACCAGCCAAGAAGCATAGACAGGTGAATGTTTGTTCTCCACTCACTTAATCTCTTTTATTCAATGATCCAAGCCTCCAGTCTAAGCAATAGTAATGCCCTCATTTAGAGTGGATCTTCCCACCTAATTAAACTTCTCTGGAATTTGGCAATACCCTCATAGATACACTAAAAGGTTTGTCTACTAAGTAAAGGCCTGTTAACTATTAATAATCTTAATAATAATTATTATTATATAATCATTATTAATCATCACATATGGTCAGAATTTTTCTAATTATTTTGCTTATCTAGCTCCTTTCTCCCCACCCCTTTGTTTTAGCAGCTTGTCTCCTACAATTGGTTTACTTGATTGTGTTGCTTGGGATCTGAACATGGGGATCTAAATACTGAGTGGTGCCGTCTTCCATCAATGACTATTTTGAAGCACCATATAATTTTATAGCATCTCAGAATAGAGGGTTTTCATCCAGTTAGAGGAGTGTGCTAACAATAGCTACATCATAAACATCATGAAGATTGAATAAGTTAATAATTGCATATTGTTTAAAATAATACCTGGGATAGGGTAAGTATGAATTAAGTGCTATATGTTTTTATAGTTGTTATTTGAGTAATCATGAAACTTGTTTGTAACAGGGTCTAGATAAATATTGAAACAATAAGCTCAAATTATGTCACCTGTGTCACTCAGGTTATGACAAGTCATCTGAAAAGACACATGTTACACCTAACACATAAAAGTGTTTTGTATTATTTTGTTTACGCATTTTGTTACTTGAAAATGGTAGGAGATTAACTCAAAGAATCACATACTTGAGATAGCCTATGGTTATTAGAGAGTAAAAATTCTCAAATCTCTTTCAGTCTTAACTTGTTACTTCTCTCCCTCTCTTCCTCCCTGATATCATATAGAACTTTGACAACGTTTAACTTCATTTTACTCTCTGCCCCCTTCTAATATTCTTTTTTAAAATATTGCTAAGTGAAAGTTTCCAAGCTAGCATGCCACACATATTTCCCTCATGCTAAAACACTTTGCTGTGCCTTTCCTGGGCCTATTTCTCTGTGCTGGTTGCAACTTTCTAATCCTTATGTTCCTTTCTGTTCTGGGGGTCCTACAGGATGGAGCAAAAGAGACATTCTAGACATTCACAGCACTTGTTTGGCACATATTTTTTTGGCTGAAGCACTGCAACTATTTTCTCTCTTGATTTTTTTATAAAATAGTTTGAACAAGTGAGTTGAAAATTGAAATTTCCATTTTTTTTCATGTTTCATTGGTGCCAAATGGAAGTTCTGAGCTGCTCTATTTTCCTCTTCCTTCTTTTCTCTCCTATTGCCAGTGGGGACCCAGACACCTGGAACTAAATAGGCAGATATCCTCTTTACCCTCTTTTCAGATCTTGGGTGACGTTCTCTGGTTCTCTGTGGTAACATTCTTCCCAGTATTTGCTAGTAGTGATTACTGTCACAGCCACCTGGGCAGTGCCATGGTGACATCTGCAGTACATCCAATTCATTCTGCTGAGAGACTAGCCACACCCTGCCTGTGGGACTTGTCTTATAAGAGAACACAGCCAGCTCCTCCAATCAGAAACCCAAAATTTCCCTGGTTTCCTCCTCTTCTCCTCTACTTACACCATCACTAAGTAACAACAGGAACTTCATTAAATTTAAACCCGGGTCTATTTCAACACCTCATATCTGCTGTTCCAAGCAGCCCCTACCTGAGCCTGAAGCATACAGAGGCATATTTGTTTAAGGTCTTCGATCTGAATTGTTGCAGTACCTTCCTACCTGATTTCATGCAAGCTTTGACCATCAATTTCTCTTCCTTCCTTCCTTCCTTCCTTCCTTCCTTCCTTCCTTCCTTCCTTCCTTCCTTCCTTCCTTCCTTCCTTCCTCTTCCTTCTTCCTTCCTTCTTCCTTCCTTCCTTCCTTCCTTCCTTCCTTCCTTCCTTCCTTCCTTCCTTCCTTCCTTCCTTCCTTCCTTCCTTCCTTCCTTCCTCCCTTCCTTCCTTCCTCCCTTCCTTCCTTCCTTCCAGCTCCTACAATGATCTTTTGTAATGAAAACATAATCCTTCATATATAGCTTTTCAGTTGTCCTTCAACTAACCTTCCATATTGTGAACAGGCAGACGAGGTGATTTGAGAGTGGACCCTCACTGCCCTCATGCATCAAGTTCAAGGAGTCCATTAACCTCCATTTCTCTCTTAGCCTGCGGGCAAGCAGTGCTCCCTCCTGACATCATCTCTCCTTTTCTTTTCTTCTCCCTCTTTTAAAAGGCAAAGCTTTGCTTTCACTCAATTTTCCTTTCTCAGGTCCTCCCAAATGGTTGCCCCCTTAGGTCGCTGTATTTATCATACACCCCAGTGGTTTAACTTCGTCATGCACTTTATTTATTGATATTTTTTGGTATATAGCAGAACTGAATAATTATTTTAGAAAATCAATATTGTGTCAAAAATGTAAATGTCTATTTCCACTGGTTTCTCTGTGTGATTTTGTGCATGCCACATATTTTTTGTGTTTTGGTTTCTTTATATAAAAGTATAGAAAATAAGATCCAGTGCACAAAATTGTCAAGCAGTCAATAATATAGCTGTGTTGGATTGTAGGGTTGTAATGATGTCATATAGTTTATTATACTTACTGGGATACTTAAACACAGTGGGAATGACAGCACTTATTATAGAAAAATATCTTAACAGAAATGACTAGGCATTGTAATTAGTTGAGATGTCTAGTAGCCTCACTTTGCCTATGAAATATGAGACGTGGAAAAAAAAATAACAGTTTTACCCACACAAAGATAGACACACATGCAAATACACGCACACACCAGTATACATTTACCTGAAAGTGTTTGTAGTGTATATACAGAGAACTTAGAATACTTCTATCATTTGCATATATATTAGATATATAATATAATAGACATAATATGAGATATAATAGATATAATACAACACAATTATATATATATATATATATATATATATATATATATATATATATATATTAGAGGGGCAGAATTAAAGTGTAGGTTTTAGGGTAAATTTTACCATCATTATAAAAGCTAACTTAACTTCTGGTACATGCCTATTTGTTCTATGTTGTGGTCAATGGTAGCCAA
The DNA here is from genome assembly GCA_023101885.1 of Typhlomys cinereus. Lineage (NCBI taxonomy): Eukaryota > Metazoa > Chordata > Mammalia > Rodentia > Platacanthomyidae > Typhlomys > Typhlomys cinereus. Next base: position 9,424,908 of record JALPQD010000019.1, read on the forward strand.
GAAAGACGTCGTCTCTACCCCTGAGGAGTTTACAGAGATGAATAAAGAACAAGACTTAAAAAGAAAAGGCTAACCAGCTTCCTATTAGGTAGGTATGACCGAAGGAGGACTGAGGGACCCCAGGAAAATGTATATGGTTGCCATGGAGGTGGAGGTTGAATATAAACAAAAAGAGACCTTAAGAATACAAGTTTTATTACAGCTGGTGGGAACCACAGTATAGCTTTAAAGTGGGAGCATTAAAACTGAAGAGATGGCTTGAATGTCAGGAAGCACAGGGGAGAATAGACTCAACATCATGGTCCGATGATAGGAGGAAATTTACACCCATGCCAGGGCAGGAGAGAAATCTGCAGTGATTATCTTCCCACATACAAAAGAGATGTTTTTTATGGTCTTCAGACATTGCTAAGGAGCGGCAAGTGAAGGAGCAATGCACAGGGTAGAGACTTAAAAAAGATCTGGCAAATGGTACTTTCTCAAGGCCATTAACACAAAAGATCAGGGATTTAGGATGTGAGGTCTGTTCTGGGAATTGTCTTGGCTTTGGCTAATTTTTTTCCTTAAGATTTTTTTTTCCTTTCTCTGATGATTCATTGTGTGTTAAAGTATGCTTGTGTTGTTTTTGTACTGAATGCTGCTTTTAATTTTTCAGCTTTAAAAAAGAACCACAAATCTTTACTGGATCACATAGGCCATATTCTCCAAATATTTTGATATAAGAATAGAGAATTAAGCTACTTTCAAATTAGTTCATCCGTTTCTTTTGGATTGATATAATAAAATGTTAGAAACTAGATACTTTAAAAGGAAAAGACATTTTCTGTAGAAAATCAAATAGACCATCTTTCTTAAATCTGTACTTCCAAGCAACTGTAGTCAAAGCACACAATGCAGCCAAGATCTGTGCAGTGGGACAACCAGGGATGACCTTTTTCCATTTTCATCTGAGACCGTTCTACTTATCTTCTCTTGATCTGAACTCTTATAATAATTATTTGGTTTATTCTCTTAAAGTACTCTAATCTTAATGTAACCCCCACCACCACAAGTCTTCTACCCTGTACTCTCAAACCACTGCCAAAAATGCTTCTACATTATCATGCTTCAAAGGAAGCATTCTACTCTTTGGTAGCAATTCTATATTGGTAGCAATGCCATATCCCATTGACATTTCAAAAATACTCAGTGTTCAGTATTTTACAAATAAAGTAATTTTATTCTGCTGGCAATTTTAGCAGTTAACAGTATTAGATTATACGGCAATACTGATTTTTTCCTCTGGTCAATCAGTGTATGACTGTTATACAATCTGGTAGACAGCAACAGATAAGAGGCAAAAGAATCAGAGGGGGAAAGAAGCTAGGGAAGAAGAAGGGGGTGCTCTTTAACATCAACCTTTTCCAAAGGGAGTACACTCCAGGAACCACTGATGGCCCCCCCCAGAACCTGATTTTGTAAGGTCTAAATCCCAGTTCAAGTCATCCAAATGAAAGCCCAGCGTCTTAGTTTCTTTGTCTTTTGCAAGGAAAGGACTTATTCCGATTCGGAATTTGAGAGTAAAATCCACCTTTCTGGGGAAGTCAAGGCAGCCACAGCTTGGTGCACCTGATTGCACGGCATCTGTAGTGAGCAGGCAGGGAGAAATGAAAGCATGTTTGCTAGTCCGAGTTTGCTAACTTTGTTTTATACTGTCTAAGGAATGGTTCCATCCTCAGCTTAGATGGTTCTTTCCATATGAATTAAGTGAATCAGGGTAATCCTTTAAAACCATTGTAGTAGACTAAACTTGACCTATATAATACCCCACAAGTATGTCTAGAGGCCTACTTCCTAGTTAATTAACATTAAACAACAAATACAACTTCCGACGTTTGACCTAAAAGGGTACAAGCACACCTGAACCATAGCACATCACAGAACATAAGCACAAGCTTAATATTTCCTTTACTGTGTTGTTGACTGCCATTTTCTGGAGATAATTATGCCTTATGCCAAATGATACTGTAGTACATGTTCTCGTGATAAGTTAATACTTTGGAGTAGTGATATTTAACAAATCTCTAAAATTTTGATTGACAGCCATAGTAGTGTTCCTATGCTTAAGGGGAACACGAGAAAGGGTTCAGGGAAATGCCACTGGGTCCTAGTATGTCATTGGAGAGGAGGACCCAGAGGAGAGTCAGGCATACACAATAAATGACTCTCCGGGAATTGGGGGGGAGGCACTGGGGAATGGGGAGGGAGGGGAGAGGGAGCAGGGGGTTCGGGGGGAGGAAGAGGGAGGGAGGGAACTGGTCTACCTATTAAGTTTGTATGAGCAGAAATAATAAAAAATATATATAAAAAAGAAATCTCTAAAATTTCACTTGGCAGACATTAACTCAGCTGCTCCTCCAATCTTGTTTGTGAACATTAATACAATTCAAATCCCAAGTGAAGGTATAGGGTTTCTAATCCCCAAACGATCTATATCTATTGCTTGTTGAGCTTTTAGTTGTATTTTCATTACTAATGCTTGACATGTTTGTATACACTGAAGATTTCAATTAAAATAGACAGCAGGGTGATATTGAATCAATACTTGTTGTTTTGTATCTAGGGGAAAAGATGCAATATGAAATATGGAAATTCTGAGGTATGTAAATGCTCCAGGCTCTGCTGTGAGAACATAACCTCCTGCTTGTCAGACAGACATGATTTTTAGAGCAGAGAATTTGCTGGCTTAAAGAAGACAACTTGCAAGTTTCATTAGTTTTATGTCTTATACTAGACCGAGTTACTGTTCCAATCATTAAAATACCCACCCTAAGCTTCCATTAAGTTTAAGCCAAATGACAGCATATTTGAAGAGTGCTTTGTACAGTAACAGTATGTAATTGACTCCTGCTTAGAGATGAGTAAGTTGCGATAACTTTACTATACACTGTTCTGCTCTCTCATTTTCATTCTTATTTAAACATAATTGTCATTAGTTTGCTGAGAGCATAATTAAGTGTGCTTTATAGAAATACTCAGTGGTGATGCCATTGAAAGAGATTTTTATTCATTTATATTCAAAAGATATTTATTGGTTTATTTGAGAGTGAGAAAAAGAGAGAGAGAAGACAGAGAGAGAGAGAGAGAGAGAGACCATGTGGGTTTTGGTGATTGAACTCAGGTTTCCCCATTTTCAGCTGAGCTACTGAGCTATCTTGCTGGTTTTCAAATTGGTATTTTCAAATCCCTTACCTGCCCCAGTTCAGACAGAAAGAATGAAACATTTCTTATACATTCATAAGAAACATTTTAGAATAGATGTTCTCAGATCTTGGAGTATCTCTTCCAACCAAAATTAGGATGTGAAATCCACCTACAAAGAACAATTCTCCAGTGAAGAAAATGATGTGTTTTCATTTTTACAGGCATGGTATTTCATTATTTTAAACCACACTGTGCACCCCACATAGTTTCAGCCTGGGATTCAGAAGACGCTGCAGGGAATCTTGTGACAAACATTTAAGGTCAACTAGATAACATTTTCATTCCCTATGACTCCTTCTGAATTTACTATTGTTCACTCTGAAGCCATTGTTCTCTGAAGGCAAGAAACAGAACAAACACTAGCTGTTGGATATCTTGTCTTGTTGTCTATCTCTAGAAATTTTAGCTTCATGCAGTTCTTCAGAAGATAGTAGAAAGCAAGCATATTTATGTTTATACATTTTGTGTCTGTCCTGAACATACCATTTTTGTATAGGTTCAGTTTACATTTCTTAAATTGTCAATGTGTGAGAATTTCCCAAATTGAAAGTTATTGCTTAGACTGTCACAGTAAATATCTCCTTTGTTTGAAAAGTTAACCCTGAAGAAATGATAGGATATTCCATAAGATATCAGTAAATCTGCCTTGTTTAAAATCACATAGTTCTTTATTGTCAGTTTCAAGTACAGATTCCAGGCAAAAGGTTTAAATAAGTTCTACACACACACACACACACACACACACACACACACACACACACACACACACCCTACCTCCTTCCTGGGCTTATGAACCATCAACACCGAGGAGAGAGCTAAAATAATCAGCCCTTGAGACAGTTGTGTTCACTGCTAGATAAAAGAACTCAGTGCCTGAAATATGTTTTAATGTCTGTTATAAATGTTTGAATGCAAGGCTTATTTTTTACAGGTACATATTCTTGCAAGTCACATCATTCCTTAATTTATACCCATAGAATAATTAGTAGGGACTTACACAAATGATACCTTTAAGATTTGTTTTATAGTCAAATGCCAGTCTAATGAAATAATTAGTACTATGCTGCTCATTTTTTTTTCATTTATCTCAGGGTTTAAATAAGTACAGAAAACAGCTCACTTGGAAAAGTCACTCTCCTTTAAATGAGGAAGTACTGATTTGTCATAGGATATTTTCAAATTCACCCTATTAGAAATATCTGATTATATTACATGTACATCTATTTTAGGCTAACATTTTGGATTTCTTAAGGCTTTAAGTAGAAGTCAGAACTCTAGAAAATACTAATGTATTTCAACTTGACAAAAACAAACAAAAACCTAGCAGTAAGGGGACGCTGTGTTAACTATAAGATAGAACTCCCCTTGCAGATTCCCATCCAGAGATGGAATGTGAACTCCTACTGTGTGCAAAGTCTTTGAGAATCATGGAGAAGGAAACACATATGAGAAGCAAATCCCTGCTTGTAAAGTACCCACCACTATGTGGTGTGGGCAAAACGCAAGCTTTGTTCAGCTTTCCACTACAGTCAAATCATTTCAGAGATAGCAGCAAATCTCCATTCAGCTCAGGCTTGCTCAGTCTCTCCCCAACCCTTTTTATGGTTATTTTTGCTTTTCTATGCAGTCTGATTCCTTTCTGTTGGCCTCCTTCCTCTGAGACTGAGAAATATACATCTGTGTGGGAAGAGATGCCCTGACTCACTGTACAACCACATGAAAAACAAACAGAAGGGCCAGGCAGAACACTATCCTTCTCCACTGTAGCATAGGCTCCCCTCTGCTCCTTGCGGTGTCACTTTAGGCCCTGAGCATATGGGCAAAGGGCTTTCTTCAGAATCACTTATGGCACATGTATAAAATTTACGCTATCTTCCTGGAAAAGTGCAGTGTTCATGAACCACATGGGAGATCAATGGATTTATGGATAGGGAAAAACACACTCAGGCAAGCTATTAAACAATGGTGTCCATGCCATTTTCTGCCACTAGGCTATGAATGAGGAGCTCAGCTGCTGAGCTGCATTAAGAGCAACTGTTTGCATCCTTTTGAAATAGATTACTTGCTCAGATCTCTTTGAGGATTAATTTCTTTGCTCATTTGTGTGGAGTCCTAGGTTTTTGAGTTTGAGGATCAGAGATAAGGAAGAGGATAACACAGAAAATGAAAAATTTGCATGAAATGTTGCCTTTCTATGACAATTTTCCAAACATCCTTTTATAAATTGATTTGTTCGAGAAATTGGCTTCATAAACCAAAAGAATTCCTTAGATAAAGGAGAATCCAATGATGAATTCTACAAGGCTTTTGGATAAAGAACCATAAAATCCACACATGTCCTTAAGTTAACCTTCCAGTTTGGCATTAGCATTCCCATTTCACTATGCAAGATGTTTTAAAATCAGGAGACTTGGCATTTGAGTAAGAGGCATATATTAAAGTTCATGAGCTCTGCATCATGTGTTAGACCATTTTACTTGGAATGGCAATGTACATTCTCACTAATATAGTTAATTTTACTGAAGGCTGTTACACTTCATCCTCACACTCAGAATTGATCTGTGAAATTACATCAGGAGTGCCTCATGGTGAAATTTTGAACTAAAATTGATAGGCAGCCTGGTTGGGGAAGAAATAGAATACTCATAGAGATCTTCTGGATGTCAATTTCCATTGAACAGAAGGAGGGAGAGTCCTTTGTACATAGCTATATATTTTGCATAACTTAACCTTTAAAGTGTTGTGTGATTTATTTATATATGAGAAATCAAAAAGAAAATGCCACTCTTTTTATTGCAGATGTCATTCTGGTAAAATCTATAATTAGAATTACAAATCTAGAGTATTTAGGAAGTGTTTCCTTTTTACTTAGGTGGAGTTTATGGAGAGAAAAGAAAAGTATTTACTCTTGAAGAGGTATTGTAGAATATAGGTATCCTGCCTATATTCTACCAGTTGTGTAGTCTCGCCTGCATACTTCTTCAGCTGAGGATTGCTATGAATATGGTCAAGATGAGATTTAAATTTAGTTAAAGAATTATCAGTTATTATTTTGACATTTTGGACCTTTATTTGAATGTTTTATTCTTGGCTGTAATTTATTTATTTGGCATACACAAGTGTGTGTGTGTGTGTGTGTGTGTGTGTGTGTGTGTGTGTATACGCGTGTGTATTTATCAGAGGACATTGTGTATCCCGTAGGATGACCAAGGGAGACTTCAAGAATAATTGTGGACTGCTTCTACCTCCTCATTTCTTTCCTCTGGGATTTCCCAGGTTTTCCCTACCAGAAACTGCCATATCTGCCTGGTCTTCTTAAGTGGGACCTGGGATTCAAACTCATAACCTTCTGCTTGTGAGGCAGAGTCTTAATGCTTGAGCCCTTTTCTAATGACAGCATCATGTTGCCAATTTCAACAAACTGAACTTGTCTATAAAATAACTTTTCCACTAATGAAACCAAGAGGACATGACTAGCCTGGGCTAGTTCCTTCTCCATCATTCTCTATTATTATACTTTGTATTAAAGATGTATTTTAGCCTGCACATTCCCTGAGCTTACTAAGCTGGCACAGTAACCCATAGATGCAATGATGGCTTGAAGGAAGCCCATATGAATATTTTCCAGATTGTGTTCAAATGTTCTATTAATAAGTTAAATCCCCTATGTGACAAACACTATGTCTTTCTGACACCTTCCATGTCACTGAGGTTTGTGAAGATGAATTGATCTGACCTTTTCTACTCCTCATTCTTCAGTTGGTTGGATATTTATTTTGCAAAAAAACAAGTAAGGACCACAGCTTTTCTTTTAAAGATGGGGCATTTTCTAGTGTTTCACTTTTTGAGCTTTTTTATTTTGTTTTTTTTTTAACGTGGGACCTGGGATCCGAACTCAGAACCTTCTGCTTGTGAGACAGAGTCACAACCCCTGAGCCGTCTCTCCAGCCCCACTTTTTGAGCTTTTTATGATATGTGTGCTGTTATTTCAGTCTAATAGATTTGGTTCAAATGACTAACTTAGATGGACACATTTTTCTTTCATTTTTTCTTTATTATTTATTCAATTGTGCATGTGTGCATGTGTGTATGTGTGTGTGTGTTTGTGTGTGTGTGAACCACTAGCGAATTCAGGAACCACCATGGACCGCCTCCACCTTCTCCTTATTTACTCTGCCCCAGGTATTCACAGGCTCCGCCCTACCAGGACCAGAAACGCAGGCTGCTTCCGCCTGGCATCTATATGTGGGGTCTAGGATCCGAACTCAGGACCTTCCGCCTGCAAGGCAGAGGCTTAACCCCTGAGCTACCTCTGCAGGACACATTGAGCTCAACACATACCCCTGCTAAAAGTTTCTAGGGGAAAATAAGAAAGAAAAGCATAGCTTTTTCATTATAAGAAACACTGAAACTTTGGAGGAAGCCACAGTATTCATCAAAATCCTAATCTTTACATTGATCCTTGTGAACTTGACTTTAAGTCTTTTTAAAAAGCTTTGTCTTTTTATGTTTTTAATGTTTGTTTGTGATACCAGTATTAAGATATTACTAAGCTTCATCAGTTTTGTCAAACAAAAGCTGTGTCTGATTAAGCAAGATTTGCTAGTCTGCTCTTATCTGTTAGTCTAACACCATCTCCTAGGAGTTATTTTCTAAAATGTACCTAGTATCTGTCTTAAAGCTAAGTATAAAATCCATTAGCAGCCCACACTGAGGGCTAATTACTAGAGTATAATCTTGGCAGCATTTTATAAGGGCTAGTGAAACCCACATAGCTAAGGGGTTACATTATCTTATAATAATTATATTCTCAGGGGATTTTGCCCTTAACCTATCATGATAGAGTGAATAATAGCACAGGCCACTGACCAATGATAGAATTACAATTAGTTGGGATGAAGTTCTCCTGTTTACATAAATTGAGATGTTTCATATTTATATTTGGGCTGGACTGGATAAGATGAGTTGGAATTAGCTAAAGATTCTTCCTTTTCCTTTTCTTCTTAATCATTTCAAGATTCTAGTATTCCAGTGGAAGAGAAGGAAATTACTTGAACAATAATGGTAAAGAGATCATGGGAACAAAAAGAAAGAGAAAAATAATTATGTTTAAATTATTCAATTTATATAGAAAGATGCATTACACAAGGAAAATGAGGTGGGAGGAACTTTTCCTTTTGGAAAAAAAAGAAGAAGGAGCTGGAGAGGTGGCTCAGGGGTTAAGCCTCTGCCTTGCAGGCGGAAGGTCCTGAGTTCAGATCCTAGACCCCACATATGGGCGGCCTGCATTTCTGGCCTTGGTAGGGCGGAGCCTGTGAATCCCCGGGCAGAGTAAACCAGGTGGAGGTGGAGGCAGTCCATGGTGGTTCCCGATTTCGCCCATGGTTCTACACACACACACACACACACACACACACACACACACACACATATGCACAATTGAATAAAAAAAAATTAAAAAAAGATTGTTGAAAAAAAGAAGAAGAAAACATCTTGATTAAACCTTAGTAGTAAGCTTCATGACAATGAAAACATTTAGTGACTGAACTAAAATGTTATTGTTTTTCCATTTCCAAGGCTAAGTATTTTTTAAAAATATAGTGCTCACTGACTTTGAAGATATTTTGAATTGTTATGAATTTTTTAAAATAAAATGAATATTATTTTCTGTCTATTTTCTTGGTCAGAAATACTATTGCATTATATGGTAGAAAGTGAACTCAGTAAAGTTGGGATGGAAAGTAGAGAAAGCTGTTGAGTAACCTCAAGGGACCATGGAGAGTTACCCAGACACATTGATCTGGGAAGAAATATTCAAAGTTTTATAGACTATGCAGAAAAAGAAGAAGCCCTAAGGGAAATTGCACAAGACACTCTCTTGTTTAGTCTGGACACAGAATTTATGTAAGAGGTTCCAAAAAATGAAACAGGGAGTGAAAACTTGTTTTGTAGCAATTTAATACTTAGCAAGGAACTTATCATACCATGCATTGTAGCTCATCAGCAGATGATTAAATGATTAAGATGCTGGACGAAGTCACATTCCTAATGTTGTGTTATCCTGTGAGTCAGCTCATCTTCCTTAAATTTCTGTGTTCTTTATATGGCTCAAATTTGGCCATAATTGTGAATTAAAACACTGGCATTTTCATGCCTCTCTTCCCCTTCCTATATGTATGCACAATTTTTCCTCTGTATATGAACAGATATTGCATTTCGCTTCCTTGTTTTTCCATCAAATAATTTAACAGTAGTGTTTTTATATTTTTAGTATTTTTATTTTAGAATTGTGGGAGGCCATGACCCTAAATTTCTTCTCTTCTCTGTCTCCCTCGTATTTCATTCAAAGTATTTTCTCCTCTTGTCTGAAATCTTGATGCAAACTGACATCAATGCCCCAAGGGACTCCACACCACCTTCATGAATTTGCTCATTTTCTTGAATTATTAATGTTCAGTAAGTTTTAGTCACAGCCTTTTCCTATCTTGGAAACTGTAGTGTAAAGTCAGCAGCCTTTGGAAGATCCCAGGATATACTTTAACATCTGCTATCTCATTTATGATACTCCACTGGAAAAATTAAATTTGTTTTAAGAAAGGATGGCCTGAAGCAAGCTCAGGGCATAATTCTCTTGGGACTGAGGAAATGAGTGAGTTATTGCTCTTTGTACCTAAGTGTGCATATATTGCACACAAACAATACTTTTACACTGTTAAGAAATTCAATTCAAGGGATTCTTCTGAGAAGCACTAAAATTCTATGCAGAATAGGTATTTGGGGTATAATCTTGGTAGTTGCAGAAAGTGTGATGTGAATTTTGATTCCTCTTAAGCACATTGATAGAAAACTGTCATCAGTATGTATTTCCTTTTTTCTGAAGGACAGAGCTTTTTAACCCTCCTTTTTCCTTTTAAAGATTTTTCTACTGTATAATGTGGTATCTAGTATTAGATCATACAGACATTTTTTCATGTTGTGCTTTTTGTCCATGTTGACTCCCATTCTGTTCATCCACTACATCTCATTCACCCCTTCCTGTTCCTGTTAGCCTCTTCCATTCCTCTAGTCTCCCTTCTGTGTTCATGTATTTTGTGTTTGAAATGTTCTTATTTAGGATAAGAAATTCCAAATGTTAGCTCAGTGTCCTCGGTCCTGTCAATGTTTCTATTGCCTGCCTAGTTGTGACTCTTCTTATTCCTAATAGAACTCAGATTTCATATGAAGATCTTCCATTGCTCCAACCCTGCTTTAGGAAGGGGAAGTGGATGGAAAACCTAATTTTGTTAATCTCATTCCGTTATTCATAGATTAGGAATATGTTGGAATTAATCATTTGGAATTAATTACTGATTTCGGTGCCAGAAATAATGTAAAGTTTGTATAACATGTATTTATTTATGCATATATAAATATATATGTATGTATTATCAATGGTACTGATTGTATATATTAATATATACATAATATATAAAATCAGAATGACTTCATTGAATATCAGGGTAATAAATTTATAATCATCATTATTATATGGAGAGCCATCTGGTGATAAGATGAAGCAAGCTGTGATACTTTAGACAGGGTTCCTGTAAATAAAGACCTTTGTCATAGAGAGAAGGTGATTTTTTTCAGAATTATAACAATGGTTTCTATTAGCTTTCAAACAACATTTGAGGAGATGCCTTATAATTTATATGAATTTTGTAAAGAAACAGCAGAAAAATTAGGCAAAGTTACAGTTTTATAGAGACTGGCCCCAGGGACCGATGCTACCCTGCAAAACACTGTCACAACAGAAGAACTGAAACCAATTATACAATTTATCTTTTATGTCATCTTAAGCTAATTTTAAAAATTCTTATTTATAAATACTGTGCTAATGTTCTCTAAAAATTTTTTTCTCAATTTTGTGATTTTTCTTCCCACAATGCTGAACTGTTTCTATATAATTAAATTTTAAATTTTACAAGAATTTTGAACAATTAATTAATCAACTTCTACTTGATCTCACATTAGTTTCTTGTAAAAGGAGGCAACAATTTTAAAACATAATCACAGCCATTTATTTCCATATGTTAAAACAATCTGAATATTCATTTTTATGTGAGTCTCTTAACAACCACATGTTTTAATACATACTCTGTGAGACAGATAATAGATTGATAGATAGACAGAGAGACAGACAGGTAAAAGATATACTCCTATGATCTAGGGATAGAATGCTATAATTCTTGCATGGTCAGCAGGTATTCTACACTAAATTATACTCCAGCCCTTAGTTCTGCAGTTTGATTACACTATTTACAATATGCCACTTTCTATATGTTTAAAAATTAGGTCTGGGTTTACTATCATAAAGTGCCTTTATATCCCTCCCTTCTTCTTCTTCATTCTACAGATTACTAAATTTCAAATTACTAAATTTTCAAATTAAAATTAAATTCAAATTCTCAAATTCTCATATTCTCAAGTGGGTTCTTCTATAGCTACTTCAACTGTCTTGTTTCATGCTTCAATCATTCTTTATATGGATTGTTGTAATAGATGGCCCTCATTCTCTCTGTCTGCAATCTTTTCTTGACACTCCACTCTTCAAATTGCTTCCAGAAGACACTTCCAAAACTAAAATTTTGGCATGTCATCTTCCTGCTTAAAATTTTTAAGCATTTTCCTATGCTTTGAGGATGAAATTCCCAAGTTTTTGTATTGCATTTGAAAAACTTCTTCATTCTTTTCTGTTTATATTATATATTTTATTGGTATGCAATTCTTCTGATTTTTTAAAATTTCTTTAGATATGATATTTTCTCACAAATTGATGGTTATTCAAATTTGATTACTTTTTCACATTTTTATTTTTAATAGTATCAACAATGGATTTATTTGTTTTCATGACCTACTATCCACCCCAATCTCCTATCCTTCCCACACCACCCATTCTCTCCTCCAATTAGTTTCACTCCTCTGTCAAGTGCCCCTGGATATGAGATCCATCTAGGATGTTCTCACTAACTGCATCTGGTCATTCACTAGGACATGAATGGTCCACTTATTGGTAACCATAGAGTTCACAGACACCCACTCTTTCTTGTCCAGCACCAGGGTACTGTACAGGTGCTGCTACTTTCAGAGTAGTGTCCTTTCACCTGGGATCTTCCCTGCTCCATGGAAAGATGCTGACAGACCAACTGTTGTGGAGGTATAGTGGAAGAAGCACTGTTAAATTAGTTTCATGAATAAGGCAGCTTTGATTTGAACAGAGGCTACTGTCTGACATTACTTCTCCCCAAACATCCTGCTTGTATTCTTACTGGTCCCTCTTTGCACAAAGTTCCCTAAAACCTGAGATAGGAATGATTTATGCATTTCTTCTAACTTATAATGTTTTAAATGTCAAATCATTTTTAGCTTTCCATATTGTCAGTGGATATCTGTTCTGTATCTTGTAATATAACACTCTTTAAGGACATTACCTTTTTCCTGTACAGGGTTCCCACGGTGTTAGTGCATAACTACATTGGAACATTTTTACAAGCTAAATTCTAATGGTGTATTTTCTTGTTGATTTCTCTGCTAAACTCTGAACTCTTGGAGCTAAGTACCATTTGTCATTGTGTTTCGGTATTATCTTTGTGCCTGAGACATAGTAGACAAATAAGGTTTGTTTGGGATGAATAGTAACCAAAGAATTGCTAATGTAAGGACTAAAGGGACTCTGTCAATTATACCATCCAACTTGTTAAAAACAAAAAGTTCAGTGAGTTGATTTTTTTTTTGTTAACAATTGTTCCAATAATAAGGCAGAGCAAGTATGACTAATTTCATGCTTGTTTTTTGTTGTTTTCTTCTGTTTTAAATTTGAAACTTAAAATCTTGCTCTGTAGTTTTTAAATGTTTTATGCTCTCTGGAATATATTCAGAAACAGAAGGTAGGCTGGATTTGTCTTAATAAGAATTCAAATTATTAATTTGGAAACAATAGAAACCAATTGCTAACCAAACTTGTATGATATTAAATGAAAGAGTATAATATTTGACAAAAGGAGAGGTTGTAGAACTTAGAGTAGTCTCAGGATATGATCTTCTATACCTAATTTAGACAGAAAAATTGTTGGCAAGTCTGCAAGATTCAACATTGCAAAATTTTCTTCTCAGTGATAAGCTCTATGATTTCAGAGTTCCTCCACTGCACTGTCAGTTACAGGCCCTGGTTGACAAATGCCCACATCCTATCAATGGACCATCTGAAACATAGGATGCTTGTAAGAGCAACAGCAAATGTACATGGACAGAGAATGAGTCCTTGTACATAGCTCCAATGTAACATACTTCATTTTGGTAACCATCCTTTGTTGTGTCCTAGCTACATGGCTTGCTTGACTGCCAGAGGGCTGCAAATAGAAGGGAATAAAGAGGACAGTTATGGAGTATTTCTTCTGCCTTACAGAACTGTTTCCCAGATGTGGGTCCAACACTACACGGTGGAAAGTAGTAAACATTTTGAGGTATTAACAAGATAAAGTAAATACCATTTAATTTTTTCCAGTTAGCGTTAATGTTGTCCTTCTAATGTTCAATTTCTTTGAAATTGAAATATAAAAGTGAAAAAGGCCAATAAAGGGGAAACATCCAAAAAGTTCTCATCCATGATAATGTCTGCTCCTTGAGTTTTAGAACACCTTTCCAGGCTCCCAAAGTTCTCTGACATTCACTTATGGTTCTTAATGAAGGTTTGAGCATGAAAGAACAATCAGTTATTAAGTCTGTGTCTCCATTAACTGGAAGTACAAGTAGGGTAGAATTTCTAAACTTTTCATCAAAGGAAGAGAGGCCATCTTGAACAGGAAGAACAATACTTACAGCATCAGGAAAACAAAACAAAACAAAACAAAAACTCTTCCAGTCAAAAAATTCAAGGAATGTAGATATTCTTTGTTAGAAACCAGGACTAATTCCATATGTTTGGACAAAGCTGCTCTTCTTGTTCCTAACATTAAGGAAATGTAAGAGTTTTAGAAATTCAGTGCCCTACCCAAAGTAGTAAAATAAAATATCCATTACTTGTGTCAAAACAATGCTACAACTAACATATTAAAGGACATATTAGCTGGCTAGGTGCTTTAAAGCATTAGACATGCAGATTCTCCAGAAGCCTATATGTTATTCATTTCAGATCTCATTAAATTAAATATGGAGGACTTAGAGGTTTTCCAGGCAATTTGATGTGCTATTATATTGAGTAATTAATACAATTGGATTTTGAACATCATACCAGATTGAATTTTGCTAGATTTCTTATCACATATAAAACTAGAGATTTGAATATATATACACATATACATATTTGAAGCACCATACCTATTTACTGTTATTATGCTCATAATCACTTCATTTTAATCAAAATTTTTGTGATCCTGAGGTGTATTTTCAAAATTAAAGATAAAAATTATGATAATTCCATACTATGAAGTTTGCAATGTATAAAATATCAAAATATTTATCTTAAGTTTATTTTATAACTTAAAAGTCTCAAATAGTTTTATAATGCTATCAAATATCAGAACCTTGTTCCATGGAGTCTAGGTAAAATCTTAGTGCCAAATAAAATGTTATCCAGCTTATTTTAAAGCATTTGTGACTTTTGCCTCTGGTCTAACAGCTGGTTTTCTCTTTGTACATGAGCTATTATTCATAACTTAATGTTAAACTTCTAGCAATTATTTTCTTTACTGGACCATCTTACTGCTATATTCTAACTATTACAGTGTTTCTCCCAGCATGTTCCCATCTTTTTCTCATTTATATTATCTTTTCACTACTTTCATTACCAAAAATGTTTGTAGAATAGCATCCCATTGTTCTAATTGCCTGGGAAGACATCTCTCTCATTAATCCAGATACCTGTGGGGTGCACAGTCTGCCTCCTCCACTTTCACAGTTGTTCTTCTTCAACAGAAGGTCCAATTGCTGTCATAGTGTGAGATAGTGACCTCTACTTGGTTGCAATGCTTCCATTTATGAAATGGGATATCATGGGCCTTGACCCATTAGACTTAACAGCTGACTTTCTTATGGGTTAGGGCATTACGTTTGGTATCAGAAAGGACATTTCAAAATAATTCTGTCATATGAAATTTGCAGTATTGCTCTAACAAGGAAAATATCCCTAAAGAACAGTCAAGTTTAAACAGCATACCAAAAACATCAACACATGCTTAACATATATCTGGACACTGCTGTAAGACAAGAATAATTTCCCTTAATCTTATTTTCATTCTTCATCATTTGGATCATAACAGTATACAAAGATGCCTGTAGTTATCAACATAAACAGCAACACCAAAAAAAAAAAAAGAATTTTTGAATCACAATGTATGTTAGATTTTTGTATTTGCTCATTGACTACCTCCAGCAAAAGGGCAGAAAATGTGAACATTTTCAAGGCTCAGGGCTAAGGGTACATTTGTCAGACAAATAAAGATGTCCATGTGCTCCCTGTGTTAGGGCGGAGTACGGGGCTTCGCTTCATGGTTTAACATTGACAGAGTCCAGTCACAACACGTCTTAACCTGGAATTGAAAAGGAGTTAAACAAAAATCTCCCCTGAATAGATTTTGATACTCTCACCTCCAGTGAAAGTGCAACCAGATAATAGTGTAGGATTTGTGGAAGGTTGAAGAGGATAGAATCAGTGTGGAGGGGCACTTGAAAGCTACCTTTAAGTAAGCCTGTGGTGTAATCTGGAAACCTGATCCTCCAGCTTCCTATTGGGTATATGTTAAACCTCGGTTTTAATTTATAGCCTGTAATACAGTGTCCTCAGCAGCGATGCATGAATTTCTATTTCACCCAGACAACTGCTGCATGATAATGCTTGTGTCTTGTGAGCAGCTTCTATGGGGACTAAGCCTGCTTCTTCGGTCAGAAAGCTTCCCTCTTAGAGAGTATCCTCAGTACCATTCTCAGCAACACATTGAAAAATATGCTGGGACCTCATATTGTTATGTGGATACGTGGTCATTAAAATTTTATCATACAAACCCTGCCTTCTGCATAGAGAGAGGAAGTGAAAATGTTGGCAAGGGACTATCACATATTTTATCACAGTCTCCTGGAAGGGAAAACCAACATGTTTAGAGCAGGAAGGAACCAAAATAACATCGCCTGGAATTTAAATGTAACAAAATGTCAAAAACCTTGAAATTGACATTTATCCATGGCAGTTCATTATCACAGTTCCCTAGAATCTCTCAGTTTCCCCATAGTCACGTGGCAGTGTGATCCAGTTGCACAGGATAATATTTTCATGTTTCTCCCAGAAAGCTGATATTAATCAAAGCATGCCACTGAGACCTGAAGGTAAAGGCAGCATGCTATTGATTGCAGTGTTGACTTATCAAAGACCTGAGAGATTAGTGTGTTTGGAGCTCTATATAGGAATAAAGATTTGAATGGTTGGAACCTGATTTGGCCAGTACATTCTAGCTTATGAAAGCAGATAAAACATAAAACAGTAGGAGAAGAAAAAAATCCCATAGTACCTGAAACATTTTCTTCAAATGCCTGCACACTTGCCCAACAAAATCTCCCTCCCGCCGTTGTGTCTGACTGTATTTCATTGTGAGTACTTTATGTTTTCTCTTTTGATTTAGGACAAGCTGTGACTCTACTCGAATGCTCATATGCTGTTCCAATTTCGGTCAATGGCATGAGTAATCATTTCTGAAAACGAAAATCTATCAGAGTTTTGAAAATATATAGGAATAGCTATTCCTTGTCATATTTTAACATTTTATTGTTTGGAACAGTTTCAATGATTTATGTCTGCAAGTTTTCTAGGTTAAAAATCAGAGTATGGTCAGATACCTTGGTAAGGAATAAGAAAATCAAGTCAAGAGAAATGCTAGCCTATGGGTTAATTTTGAATATTGGTTTTATTATTTAGATGGATAATTTTTCATTGTTTTGGGGCAATACTGACTGGTATGGTAAGTGTCACGATGGATTTACCCTGGACTTACCTTTTTCTTCTCTCACTCTCTCTTTTTTTTGAACTGTGGTAGAGTTTCATGGACAAATTCTTTGACCTCAAAGATTTATGTTCAAATTTACCTGAAGTGACATGCTACTATAATTACCACACAATTTATCTATATAAGGAGTAAAAATTCAGCATTTATAATCATTTTATTATATGCTTTAAATATAAGATGCAAAATTAATATGTAAACAAAACTTGATATGCATATATTATATATTTGTTTCTTGACCAGTATACATATTTTTTATTTTTTATTATTTATTATTTATTCAATTGTGCTTGTATGCATGTGTGTATATATGTGTGTGTATGTATATGTGTGTGTGAAGAATCACTATGGACCGCCTCCATCTTCTTCTTGTTTACTCTGCCCCTGGTTTCACAGGCTCTGCCCTACCAGGACCAGAAACGCAGGCTGCCCCCACTTCCACCCGGCATCTATAAGTGGGGTCTAAGATCTGAACTCAGGACCTTCCGCCTGCAAAGCAGAGGCTTAACCCCTGAGCCACCTCTCCAGGCCCTTGAGCAGTATATTTTTAACAAAGGCTGATATTTTTGTGTAATCTTAAAATTTCTATAATCAAGATATCCATTAGATTTTAATGAATTCATATGTGTTCAACATAAAAGTTATAACCTGAATATCATATTTTTTCATCATCTTTTTCAAAACTTTAAATCTTTGTCCTTTTTTTGCATACATGTATTTGTGTGTGTGTGTGAGAGAGATAGAGAAAGAGAGAAACAGAGAGAGAGAGAGAGAGAGAGAGAGAGCTCTGTATGTCCCAGGAGTAATTTCAGGAATCATTCTGGATTGCTTCCACCCCATTTCTGCTTCACACTGGAATTTGCCAGGCTCTGCCCACCAGGGCCTGACATGCAGGCCACTATTGTATCTGCCTGGTATTTTTATGTGGGACCTGGGATCTGAATTCAGGACCTTCTGTTTCTGAGGCAGAATCTTAACCTCTGAACTATATTTCCAGCCCTGTTTTTTCATTTACATGTGTGCATGTGGAGGTACATGTATGTGTGTAAATGTGTTTGTATATGTGTAAACACATATGTATGTATGCATACACATGCATATGTGTGTGTCCCTGTCTGTAGCAGACTGAGGTTGATGTCACAATTGGACTTCTACATTGTTCTTTTGGAGACAGGGCTTCTACTCAAATTTAGAGCTCACTGATTGTGTTAGTCTGTCCTGCTAGCTGCTCTCCATTCATTTATCTTATTTTATTTTTTTATAATTTTATTGCTATTTCTTTTTAAAATTTATTTATTTATTTATTTATTTATTCATTTAATGTGTATGTGTGTGTGTGTGTGTGTGTGTGTGTGTGTGTGTGCGTGTGTGTGCATCTATGTGTCTGCGTGTATCAGAGGGCACTGTGTGTCCCTATGGAAGGCCAATAGTGACTACAAGAATCATCCTAGTTTGCTTCTACCTCCTTGTTGCTTTACTCTGGGATTTCTCAGGCTCTGCCCACCAAGGTCTGGAGTGCAGGCTGTTTGATATTTTTACATGGGAACTGGGATCTGAACTCAGGACCTTCTGGTTGCAAAGCAGAGCCTTAACCCCTAAGCCATATCTACATTTGTGAGGCTGGAATTACAAGTGGGTCTCCACTCACATCAAGCAATTTACTTAGGTTCTGAGGATTTGAACTCTTCTTCTATTTCTTGCATGGTAAGCACTTTAACTGATTAGCCATCTCCACAATCCAAGAAAAACTGCTGTGGAACTATAATTAAGTCATTTGGATATTATTCTGATAATAATAGAACCTATATTTATTTCCCTTTAAACATTTTATAACAGTGGTTGAAATACAGATAAATGCATGTATGTACACACAACATAATTAAACTGTTGCATTACAAGACCTATATATTTGTGAAATGTTCACAATATTCTAACTTTTAGGAAAGAAATGTTATTTATAGAGATTGATTTGACTACCTGTACAGATAGGACACATTTTCTCCAGTAAAGTAGCTTTAACTGTTCATCAAACAATACTAAATATAGTAAATAATATTTAGAACAGAATAAATAATAATAAGTAAAGGTCAGTCTAAGTTGAAAAAAATTATAGACCTAAAGAATGTCATGGTTTATTTTACAGAAATAATTAGCTACATTTTCTTTTAGCAACATTACCTAGGATAGAAGCTGTACAAATGAATTTGTATAAGAAAGACTGCATGGTTGTGTGTTTGACATTTTTCTTCTTACTTAATGTGTGAAAACATTGTTCATGCAATCCCACCTTAAACATGAAATATGTTTTGTGTATATTACAAGATGTCAGTATTTTGAAAATTTAAGTGCTGGTCATATGTGATGCATGTATTATGTCATATATACATGTGATTCTTATCCTATATTTACATGTCAAATAATGTGCATCATATTCAAAGTGAAATCATTGTCAGCCTTAAATTATTACATATATGCTATTCCTTAATTTTCAAATACTATGGAATGTAAGTTTAATAAAATGTAATTTTCTCTATTTAAAAAATTAATCATAATCCTATAAAAGTTGTAGAGGCTATAATTGTGATTTTCTTATGAAATAATTTCAGAATCTGAATTTTTCCATGATTTTTGCTATATTCCACAAATAAATGTATTGATTATTTAACATTAGTATGCATTGGTAGAGATATTATGTGTTCACAGATCACTGAATGTCATGCTTCCTGATATTGATTCACAATGAATATTAGTACTGTAAATACTTTGTCAATACTTCATAAGCAAATTATTTAATAATCTCCTATTTCAGAATAGAGAGTCCCAGCTGTGGTGTTTTTGTGGAACTTTTAAATTTACCTTGGCCTCCCCTAAAGACATCTGCTACAACACTCCAATGCTACATTGCTTATTCAAAAAAGGTGCTACTGGAGCATTAAATCACAATTAACAAAATGTGTTCTTTGACTCCATCTTCTCACAGACTGAGAAACATGATGTCTTTTTTATCAATGTTCTAGTACTTCGCCCTTTGTCTCTCGGGATTTCATTCATTACAAATGAAATCAGCCTCTCTAACGTCACAAAACCATATCCTAAAAGATGTGTTTTTAACTTCACCTTTGTCATTTGTACCTTCTCCTTGTTTACACTGTACAATCAATTACTTATATGAGCATCAGATTCTTACTGAAGTAGCCACAGCTCTAACAGTGGAAAATATTGATCATCCTTCTTTGGTATTCAAAGAAATCACTATGAACTATTTAATGGTAATTGATCAAAGAACAAAGGTAGAGAAACTCCAGCTTTTTGTGTGTGTGTGCAACTGACTGTTATGGCATTTTTGTGTGTGCATCAATGCATCAGGAACAGTAGAAAAAGTAATCTGAATGTCTAAGAAGTGAGTTTAATTCATATTCTGTTTCCTCAGACCTTCTAACATTGCTTAAAACTACTCATGATAGAAAAATTAATATGTTGACTGAAAACACAAGCAGATATTAGAAGTCAGTGACTTGGATTTTGCAAAGCATGATAGCCAAACTGATTAGATTCAATTAATAATTGATTCTGACTACTTTAAGCAATAGTAATTGCTACGTTTAAGCAGCAAATTTGACAAATTTATATTCAACAACTTCCATGCATCAGAATCAATTGAATTATGTTTGCAACTATTGTAAATATTGTATTCTAATGTAACAGAACTGAATTTGTCCAAAGAGTATCATTATGGATTCCATTGAGTTATGTTGTGATATTAATTTGGTAGTAACTTCCTACTTTTGCATTAAATCTTAGGTCAATTGAGATCTTACTGTCTTTTATGGTAAAATAAATAAAAACTAAATAAAAACTTCTACACACCTTTTACCTATAATAATGTGTTTACATAAATTGTTTATATTAAGATCTAATATCACAGACTGAGAAACATTTCAAACACAATCATTGTTTGTTCACACATATAATTTATGACACCTGAAGTTCATATGATAGTTGCACCTTTTTTCTCTGTTTCTATTTTTTTGTGGAATGTCCTCATCAATGAGTGTTGATGTGAACCAATAGTTGTGCAAGTATGTGGTGACCAAGAGCAGCAGAAAGTTTCTTCTCAAGGGGTCATGCTATTTTTGGAGACCAATTTCTCATTAAACATGAGGTTTACTGATTCTGCTGTACTGGTTAGCCAGCAAGTTACAGGGCTCTCCAGCAGCTTTTCCATCATGTAGATCCCAATCTTAAGCACCATTCAGACATCTTTATATGTACTGTGGGGCTTAAACTCAGGGCATCATGCTTCAGGGATAAGCACATGAAAATCCTTGTGAGTTAAGATGCACCAGTGTTCCCCAAATAAGTGCACGCTTAGGATTAATATTACTATGAGCTCTTCAAGGAAGTAAGTTTTATTGCTCATTGACAAGTTTTGCTATCTGAAAGAAAATCAAAACAAAGACTATACAAATATATTTCTTGACAGATAAAATTTCCAAAGATCACTTCTCTCACCATAAATGAATCAAACACAAAATAAGTATTCATAATTCTCTTGAGTTTGCATAAGCTAGGCAAATGTTTCAAACATAAATAATGGAAAAATAAATAAAAATACCCAAACAATAAAATATTCGCTGAGTTTCAGAATTATATTATACGCATAGACAAATTGACATTTTATCATTAATTAAGTATTGGTTGGACTAAATGTAGAAAAACAGTAAAAAATTCTGGGAGAAATAATTACTATAAATTGTAGAAAATATTACTTAAGCTTCATTATATATACATGTATTTTGATTTTTAAAAAAGTTGTTTTTTTCCTTGTCTTCTGACTTGTTATAAAAATTATTGATGCTTCCAACTGTAGATTACACTGTGGTTTCATTACTGGTTCTTTTCTTAACACCTGCTTTCTATGTCATATATGAAGGTAGAAATGTGCTACATTATTACAGCTATCTCAAAGGATTTTATAAATGCTTCAATTTGTTTACTAATTAATGCTTTAGGTAGAAGCAGGAATTCTTTTTCTTTGACTTTGAAACTCACTTTAAAACCCACAGTATGTAAGTATAAGACTAATTTTTCTGTTTCCTGTATCAGCATTAGGAGGAATGGGAATAGATTATTCTGGGTCATTTGAATAAAGTATAAAATAAACTATCGGAATTGAGTATTTTATATGTTCTTTTGTACTGCAAAATTATAATTGTATTATAAAACTATAGAAACTTTAGCTATCATAAAGTAACACCTTTAGTTAGTGATAAAAGCAGGAAGATAGAAAACTTTAAATATACAGAACTAGAAACTGGCAACATTCAAGGTAAATAAATATTAGATTTCTGTCAGCTCAAAAATTCCCCAAGATAAGGCATACAATAAAGATGTTTCTATTTTGTTTACTTCTTTTAGTTGGGGAGTGGGGAGAAATTGAGTTTTAATCTATGATTGTCTGATCACTTTTGTCTGTGACAAAGAGACTCATCATTTCCAGAACAAGAAATAGGACAAACTTACCTGCATACTCTGTCTAAAAGATAGAAAAAGAGAGTTTACTGGAGTAATGGTCTCTCTTTTTTTAATTAAATTTTTTTCACACAGATGCAAAAAGTATGCATGTCCACGCACCCTTCCCCTTCCTTTACCACTTCCCTTCTCTTCCATTCTCTCATCCCTTCACCAACCCAACCTCATTCTGCCCATCCTTCTGTCTCTCTGCATGTGTGAATCTTAATGTTCCTTTTGTGGGAGCTGTACTTGTAAAGGACCAGGGGTCTGTGGCTCTTCAATGGGCAAATCCATACATAAGGAATCTCCCCCCTCCTTTTATTCTGCAGTCTCTGTGAGTGTAGTTATTTTTCTTGAGATCTTCATTTGCACATGGAGGAATGGTAACTTTGGTAGAGGTGAATATCATTACAGTGAACGACTAGACACAGCAACCATGCCACAATTGGAGGGTCATGGCTGGCAAAGGGCCTCTCCAACTTTAGCCCTTCCATCTTTCAAGAGTTTATTCCAATGGTACAAGTCCTCACATTAGGAATCCCAACAGCACTTCCAATTAGCACCACGTGGGAGTCAGAGCCTTTGATACATATACCACTGGGAATATTCAGGTTCAGATTACAGTGAGGGCAAGAGTATACAAAAAGCAAACATTTTGGTGGAACAGTAAGTCAGGGCGACTCCTCTGCTTCAGTTAAACCTGACCACACCAAAAACAAAGGCCGGATCTGAGACATTCATAACTTTCCCAAATTTATAGAAAATGTATCATCTTTTACTGTATTTGCTTATGATCACTGAAAATGTTTTTTCATTTGTCTAAGTTATAGCTCCACTGCCCAAGCAGCCTACGTTTGCTGTTCCACATCTACTCACCTATGCTAAAATGCAATGTTTCTGATCATCCAATCACTTGGTCAGAAAGAGTAGTGGCTCTTAAAAATGCCACGCTGTTGTAGTTTTCTAATGTTTCTGCTAATTTTTGCAATATGTTTGGTAAAATTATAAGAAATTCTATCATGTCAAAATATTATTTGTTGCATCATGACATTCACCTGGAATGGATAAAAATATCATTCTGAAATAAAATTAAATCTCTGCATTCAAGAGTAGATAAGAAAATTCATGGGAGGTTTCATTAAGTAAAAATTGTTCTTTGTGTTTAAATATGCTCTCCAGTATTTTGTTCTTTTCCTGATTGGATAAATGATGAGTAAGCATAGCACCATAATGCATATTGATCATTCGAAAGCATGTTGGAAGCTAAAAGGCAAAACAACTCAGTTGAGGCTCTTAAAAAATATCCAGGGAATGAAGCCAGCAAAGGAAGCTGCTTTCTAGAGAACCCCTGGATGTATTAGCTTTGGATGAAGAGGTTAACCACTGTAGAGCTCTTTGTAGGTGAGGCAGGAGACAAGCAAGAGGAAATTTCAAAATGTAAAATAGAAAATAAGATAAATGATTCTTCATGAATGGGAACAGGACCTGCACTAGAGTTTCCAAGAATTGAATTAAAGAGTGGAAACATTAGAAAAAAATGAAGACTTGCAAATACTGTGATTATGTGTTTCTTTTGCTTCTTAGTTTGCATAATGCTTCACAAGTAAGACTTGCAAAAACACATTGCAGGAGGATATCACTCTCCCCCGTTATTTTGCTCTTGCTTCCTGGTGAGAAAAAAATTTCATCAGCTTTTAAAGCATTTTAACAAAATTACGTTTTTTTGCCAGATTTTTTGGCATCTGATTATGAGTTCCTTGATAGCAGATCATTTTTCATGTTTGTTTTTGCATAACCAATGTGTGCTAATATTTATTGGAACAAAATTAATTATTTAAGGAAATTTTTGAAAATTTCAGAGGTCGCATGGGTTATTTTCAAATGTTTATTTGAGTTTTGCATGACATAATTTAATCAAAACTTCTTTTCTTCAACATTGTAATTCTAGCAAATTTTGATAAGATAAAAAAAAGTCTTTTGAGAATCTCAAAATGTCCACCTTTAAATAAAAATGTGTGGATAAAATTTGACCTAAAGTAAGAATGCTTTATTTTCCTTTCCTTCCTTCCTTCCTTCCTTCCTTCCTTCCTTCCTTCCTTCCTTCCTTCCTTCCTTCCTTCCTTCCTTCCTTCCTTCCTTCCTTCCTTCTGTCTTTCCTTCCTTCTCTATTTTTCTTACCTTCTTTTTTCTCTTTTTGTTTAGCTATTTTGAGTTAAATTCACACACTGAGGACTAGATTGACTCAGGACTCACTATATAGCTGTCAATCATCCTGCCTCCATTTCCTAAACTCTGGGGTTACAATTGTGCACCAAACACATTTGGCTCCCTAGTTTATACTCTAGACTATCCCTGTGCTTATCATAAATATATTTAATACTCAGGTAACATTTTTAAATATGAAGCAAAATGACATATCGGTGAATCACTTAGAAAAAAAGCATAATAGAATAAAAGTCAATGTAGGGAATTTTTAAAATTTTGCAATCTTGTTAACCTTGAATTAACAAATTTAAAGTTAGCATCTTTAGCTTTCTTCTCAAAGTACATGTTTAAAAACATGAGGCTGGACAGATGGTTAAGAGTTAAAATTCTGTCTCTCCAACAGAAGGTCTTGAGTTCAGATCCCAGGTCCTACTTAAAAAAAAAATGCCAGGGAGCAACAATAGCGGCCTGCACTTCAGGCTCTGGTGAGCAGAGCCTGACAAATTCCAGTGTGAAGCAAAAAGGACGTAGTAGCAATCCAAGATGATTTGAGGAAGACCTTTGTCTTCCACAGGGTCACACAGTTCCTTCTTATAAACACACACACACAAACACACAAGCACACACACTATATTAAATAAGATATTTTTAAAAAACTGTGTATATGAAGTATTTTATATAATCATAAGGGGATATTATTCCTGAAAAGAAAATTAGTCATAAGAAAGATAGATGCACAATTAGTTGGGCAATGAAAAATTCAAATAATGAAATATACATATATACATATATATTTTTGTGACTATTAAATCATTCACTGTCTTAGTCAAACATATCCAATAAGCCATTAATTAAATGCTGATGTGCCATGTTTGTCAATGTTTCAGATACAACTGTTTCCACAATGGCTAATGTCAAGATATTGATGTGATATCACTAAATACAGAGGTCAGACAGGATGCACACTGAACACAAAATTTAATATTCCCACCAGAAACAGCAAGTAAGTCTGCAAGAGCCTAGTTAACAGTAAAATCAAGACTTGATTAATTCCGAGTGTATGAGAGGAATAGTTGTTACAGGAAAGTAGAAGAAGGACAGGGAAGTAGAGGAATCTGCTGATGAGTGTGGGTACTCAGGTTAAGTCTGTGGTGAAGTAATGAACGAGAATTTCATTTAATGATACAGCCATGAAGACACTATGGTTAAACCAAAAAAATGATATGCTTACTTCAGTAAATAACTGAAGAATCTTATATTAATTTGAGTTATTTTCCATAACAACTAGCTCAAAATGTAAAGGGTTTATTTAGACAGTTTCTGTATATGATTCGTAAGTACTGCACACCAAAAACAGAAGCAATAATAAATATTTTTGTTCTTGATTTTTCTTGTGCGTCTTCTCCCTGAATACCTGGTCTTTCATGCTTCCATCTCTAGAGTCTTTTTTGTTCTTTAATATGACAAGTACCCTCTTCCCTACCCTCCTTCCTTGATGCCCTTTCTTCTTTCTGTGATATCCTCGTTTTCTGAGATCTATACACACACACACACACAAAAAAAAAAAAAACACATTCACACATACACATACACATACACTTACACACATATTGCAGCATAAATATATACATATATGTAGATATATACACATATACACTGTATACTAGGATCCTCATTTAAGAACATGTGACTTTGTCTCTCTATATCTTGTACTTGGCTCAATATATTTTACAGATAAATTTTTCAGATAATTATATGATTTACAACTGCACAAAATTCCATTATAATTATATAATTATGGACCACATTTTTATTTTCCAGACATCTGCAGACAGGCCTCTAGGCTAATTCCATTTACTAAACATTGCGAATAGGGCAGCAAAAATTTGATGTTCAAGTATCTCCGTAGTAGGACATAGAATACTTTATATATATATATATATATATATATATATATATATACACAAACACAGGAGTGATAGAGCTTAGTCACATGAAAACTATTTTAAATAGTTTTGAGAAGCACTCGTCTTCATTTTAATAGTGACTGGAATGTTGCACTCTAGCCAATCTAAACACTGAACCAGTTAAGTGTTCTTTCTCTCTATGACCACTAGCATTTGATCAAGTTTTGTTTGATGATGTTTCACTAAGGTGAGAAAAAATCTAGAAGTAGTTATAGTTAATGTGTTTTTCTAATGACTAGGGTATTAAACAAATATATATACATATATATATTTACAGTTTGTATTTCTTTTTTGATAACTGTTCATTTCATTAACGCATTTATTGATTGGCAGTTTGGGTTTAAAGTATAGCACATTTATTGACTGACAGTTTGAGTTTAAAGTATAGCACATTTATTGACTGGCAGTTTGGGTTTAAAGTGTTCAATTTTTCTTTCTGTTAATCCCTTTTGAATTGGGAATTCTCCTATTCTGTAGGCTTTCTTTTTTGTTTGTTGTTGACAATAGTTTCATTTTCAGTGCAGAAAAATTTTAATTTCTTGTATCCTTACTTGTTCATTCTTGGGTGTATTTCCTTTGTTCTGTTTCGAAGTTCTTTGTATGGAGTGTGGAGTTCTGTTTGGAAAGATTTTGCATATAATGCTCCAAGAGAAGATTTCAAACCAAGACTATCACGAGACATAACCCTGATATAGAAGCACAACAAAAAAACTTGAATTATATAAAAAGATTGAAGAAGGTAAGGTAGAAATGAGGAACAAAGGAAAGAGTAAATAGAAAGCTTTGTATAGATTCTTGAAACTATTAAAACATAAATTGACAATATATAATATTCGCTATAGTCTTGCATGCAGACTTTATTCATGGATTTTAAACTGATTCTAATCTTTCAAATACTTATCATGAAGGTACATTGAAATATATATTTATTGAGGCTATGATATGATTTCTGTCCTTAAAATTATTTATATGGTATATTACATAAATCACATTATGTATGTTGAGTTAGACTTATATCCATACTTTAAATCTCATTTACATACACCATTTCCTACCTAACTTGTTTGGTTTCCAATGTTTCATCCTGGTTAATTCTTTCTATATTGATTTTTTATTCTTTGAGACATTCATACATAACTACAATGAATTTGTATGTTTTCACTTCATACTGTCCAATGCAATCCTCTCTCTTGTTCTTCGTTCAAGCCAGTCTTCTTCCTAGTTTTACATATTTTGTATGTGTGACCTGCTGGGTCTGTCTGGGGTATACATACTGGTATATCTGAGTACTCAAAGGGGCATGGATGACATATCAGTGAATGAATTATTGGGTAAAGAAGTTCCTCTTCTCCTGCTTGGCATTAGCCTGAAATAGTCTCGAGATATTTTTGAGATACTGTCTGCTCCATGGTGAAATGTTAGTAGGCCAGCTGATGTGCATTTGTAGTACAAATGGATGTCACTGAAGTGAGTTCTTAGGTATGGCAGCCCTGTTATGACCAGAGGAAACTGACTGGCATCAGCACCCCCCACCTCAAGCTCTTGCATTCTTGCCATCCCCTCTTCAGGGAAATTTCTTGAGCCTTAGGATGGGTGTTTGTTCATTTGATGCCCTGTTTAGAACCGAGCTCTCCACAGCCACATAAATTCTGTCCTTTGTCCATCTGTGGCTCTCTATGTTTCATATTTCCCATTGATTTGATGGTTGAGAGCTGAGTGCTTCTCTAATATCTGATATAATGGTAGTTTACTATCGAATACTTAAGTTAACTAAGAGGTTTGTCCCATGTAGGACCTATAGTCTCCCCTTCCACAGGTATTTGGTTAGGTTTACAGTGGCATACATGTGTTCCATGTTGAAAAGTAGGCCTCAGATCCAATCAGAAAGCAGTTGTTTATTCCTATACTGTGAATTTTGAAACAATGGTCTTTTCTTGCTCAGTAAATATTATTATAGTTTAAAATATTCACTATGGGTTAAGACCAACCATGGATTCCTTTTATTTTTTCATCACATCTTCTGGTACTGTGAATGCTAGTTAGGAAAAGAAAANCAAAAAATCACACTTGTTTTCTGACATTTCCATGGAACCTAGTCATGCAGAAGATGATTTCCAAAATAGTGAACCAAGTGTCGAGGATTCAGAATCAAATGCGGAATGCACTTCTTGGGGATAAGTATCCTAGAGACGTTTCTACAGTATACATTTGCGTTTAGGAGAAAATCTTGCTTGTTTTGTGACATTTGCATGGCACATGTTCACACAAGCCATGATTTTCCAAAATAGTGAACCAAGTGAGGAGGACTCTGAGTCAAATGTTTAAGTGCACTTATTTAGGATAAGTGTCATTACAGAAGTTTCTATAGTGTAACTCTTTGTGTTAAGGAGGAAATCACACGTGTTGTACGACATTTCCATGAAACATGTTCACGGACGTCATTCCCTTCCAAAATCGTGAACCTAGTGATAAGGACTCACAGTCACATGTAGCATGTGCACTTCTTTGGGATAAGTATCTTACACAGGTTTCTAGACTGTAAAACTTTGTGTTCTGGAAAAAAAAAACTTTTTTTTTTTATTAAAAATTTAATTATACATTTTAAAATTTTTTACCAGTTCCCTCCCTCCCTCCTTCTCCCCCTCCCCTTCCCCCAGTGCCTCCCCCCCAATTCCCAGAGAGTCCTTTATTGTGTACGCCTAACTCTCCATTGGGTCCTCCTCTCCGATGACATATAAGGACCAGTGGCATTTCCATAACCCCTTTCTCTTGTTCCCCTTAAGCATAAGATCACTACTATGGCTGACAATCCCTTGCCTCCAGGGGTCTCGGTGTCCTTAACAGATGCTAGACTTTATGAGGGCAACAGTGCGCTGGACATTGCGCAGGGCATGCAAAGTCCCATTATGATTGCTTTGGCCCCAACTATTGTTGAGAATCTTGCAAATCGTTGCTCCTCCCATCCTTTTGCTCTTACAATCTTACCGCCCCCTCTTCCGCAAATGTCCCTGAGCTCCAGGATGGGGAGAGATTAGAGATTAGGCTGTCCTAGTTCTATGTGATTGATATAGAGTCTCTGAAGTTCTGGATTGTGGTTTGTTGATTTCTTTGCAGTTTTGCTGCTCCTGACAATTCCCTTCACTCCATTCTGCTGGGCACTGTATGTCACCCCCTGGCCAGAGACAAAAGCTGTTAAACTGGAGTCTTGTTGTAATAGCACATTCAAGGGTAGATGTATAAGAGTAGGAAACCTCAGTGAGGGAGGGGTCCATCACCCATTTGCAAAATGATTACTTTTTATCTGCTAGACTATATGCCTCCCCTTCTGGTGAGATCAGGAAAGAACGTCTGTGAACTTAACCAGGTTTCTCATTACTTACTTGCAGACCTTGATGGAGGCCTATTTTCTCTTGCTGTAACATGGTCCCCTCTCTCCTTGTTTCTGGTGTGGCCCTCCTACCCCATCTCTCTTGTTCATAATCCTTGCAATTACTGTGTTCATAGGTTTACTTTTGAGTGTCTCAATGTGGGGCTGGGTGAGTTTTGGTACTAGGTGCCACCTATTAGGGAGTACATACGGCACTTAATTTTCTGGTTGTGGGATACTTCACTTAATATAATTCTTTCTAATGACATCCATTTCCCGGCAAATTCCAGTAATTCATCATTTTTGATGGCTGAGTAGTACTCCATTGTATAGATGTACCACCGTTTCCTTATCCACTCATCAACTGTTGGACATTTAGGTTGATTCCCTGACTTTGCTATTGTAAACAGTGCTGCTATGAACATGGTCGAGCTTGTGCTATCGAGGCGAACTCTGCTGCATGGGGGGTTATTCCCAAAAGTGGATAGCAGGGTCATACGGCATTTCAATCTTAATTTCTTTAAGAATCTCCAGACGGCTCGCCAGAGTGGCTGTATGAGCCTGCATTCCCACCAACAATGTAGGAGAGTTCCCCTCTCTCCACATCCTCTCCAGCATTTGTCGTTGTTTGTATGTGGATTTTTGCCATCCTGACCGGGGTGAGATGATATCCAGGGAAGTTTTGATTTTCATTTCCCTGATGCGCGAGGAGTGGAGCATTTATTAAGATAATGTTTAGACATTTTAAATTTCATCCCTGGTAAGTTTCTTTGAAGTTTCAGGCCCATTTTTTATTGGGCCAGTGTGTTTCCTTGGAGTTTAATTTTCTAAGTTCTTTGTGCAACTCTGGACAGTAGAGCTCTGTCAGATATGTGGTTAGTGAAGTTTTCTCCCATTCTGTGGGTTGCCTTGAGCTCGTGTGACAATCTCTTTATCTGACAAGGAAGCTCTTAATTTCAACAAGATCCCAACTGTTGAGAGTTGGTAGCAGTGATTGTGCCATTGGATGTCTGTTTAGGAGTGTTGGCCTAGCCCCAATCAGCTCGAGGGAGTTCCCTATCCTTTCAACTATGTTTTTTAAAGTTTCTGCGGCCTGATATCAAGGTCCCATTGATCCATTTGGAATTAAGTCTTGTACATGGTGACAAGTAAGGGTCCAGCTTTAATCTTCTGCATGTGGAGATCCAGTTTTGCCAGCACCATTTGTTGAAGATGCTGTTCTTTTTCCATTGGATTCTTTGGGCCCCTTTGTCAAAGACCAAATGGCTGTAACTTTGTGGGCTTATATCTGGGTCTTCAATCCTTATCCATTGATCTGTGTGTCTATTTTGGAGCCAGTACCAGGCTGTCTTTATAACTATGGATTTGTAGTATAGACTTAGGTTTGGTATGGTAATACCTCCAGCTGTGTTTTTGTTACTCAGGATTGTTTTTGCTATCCTGGGTCTTTTGTGCCTCCATATGAACTTTGAGATTGTTTGGTCAACTTCCTTGAAGAATTGCTTTGGGATTTTGATTGGTATAGCATTGAATCTGTACATTGCCTTATGTGCTGATTCTACCAACTATGTTCAGGCCTGTAAAGTGCTTGAAAATAGTGACCAAGTGACGAAGCGTCAAATTCACATGTTTCACTTCCACTTCTCAGTGATAAGAATCCTGTAGATGTTCATAAGTTGTAACTTTTTAATTTCAGGAGAAAAATCACATTGGTTTTGTGAGGTTTTCATGGAGTATGTTCATGCAGGCCTTGATTTTCCAAAAGAGTGAACCAAGTGAAGAAAACTGAGAGTCAAATGTTGGAAGTGCACTTCTTAGGGATAAGTATCCTACAGAAGATTCTATACTGTAAATATTTGTGTTCAGGAGAAGATCACACTTGTTTTGCGACATTTGCATATAACATGTTCACGCTGGCCATGATTTTCCAAAAGAGTGAACCAAGGGAGGAGGTTTCAGAGTCAAATACTGCACGTGCACTTCTTACCGGTAAGTATCCTAGGAAGTATCTGTACTGTAACTCTTTGTGTTCAGGAGAAAATAACAGTTGTTGTACCACATTTCCATGGAACATGTTGAAGCAGGCCATGATGTTTCCAAAATAGTTAACCAAGTGATGATGACTCAGAGTCAAATGTTGCAAGTGCACTTCATTGGGATACGTATCCTACAGAAGTTTCTATACTGTAACTCTTTGTGATCAGGAGAAAGTCACACTTGTTGTACGACAGTCAATGGAACATTTACACGCAAGCCATGATATTCCAAAATATTGAACCAAGAGAGAAGGACTCAGAGTCAAATGTTGCAAGTGCCCTTCTTAGCGGTAAGTATTCTACATAAATTTCTATACTGCAATTCTTTGTGTTCAGGAGTTATCACACTTGTTTTGTAATGCTTCCATGGTACATGTTCACGCAGTCTATGACTTTCCAGTATAGTGAGCCAAGTGAGGAGGACTCAGAGTCAAATGTTTCAAGTGCTCTTCTTAGCGGTAAGTATGCCACAAAAGTTTCGATACTGTAATTCTTTGATTCAGAAGAAAATCATCTTTGTTTTGTGACATTTGCATGGAACATGTTCACGCAGGCCATGAATTTCCAAAATAGTGAACCAAATGAGGATTCAGAGTCAAATGCTGGAAGTGAACCTCTTAGGGATAAGTATCCTACAGAAGTTTATATACTGTATCATTTGCATTCAAGAGAGTATCATCCTTGTTTTGTGACATTTGCATGGCACATGTTCACACAGGCCATGATTTTCAAAAATAGTGAACCAAGTGAAGAGGACTCTGAGTCAAATGTTGCAAGTGCACTTCTTTAGGATAAGTGTTGAACAGAAGTTTCTATATTGTCACTCTTTGTGTTCAGGAGGAAATCACACTTGTTGTACAACGTTTCCATGAAACATGTTCATGCATGTCATTCCCTTTCATAATTGTGAACCAAGTGAAGAAGACTCACAATTATATGTAGCATGTGCACTTCTTTGGGATAAGTATCCTACACATGTTTCTACACTGTAAAACTTTGTGTTCAGGAGAAAACAACATTCTTTTTGTGTGCTGACTCTACCAAATATGTTTAGGCATCTAATAAGCTTGAAAATAGTGACCAAGTGAGGAAGCATCAAATTCACATGTTTCAATTCCACTTCTCAGAGATAAGAATACTGTAGATGTTCATACATTGTTACTTTTTATGTTCAGGAGAAAATCACACTGGTTTTGTGACGTTTTCATGGAATATGTTCACGCAGGCCTTGATTTTCCAAAAGAGTGAACCAATTGAGGAAGACTGAGAGTCAAATATTGCAAGTTAAATTCTTAGGGATAAGTATCCTTCAGCAGATTCTATACTGTAACACTTTGTGTTCAGGAGAAGATCAAACTTGTTTTGCTACATTTGCATATAACATGTTCACTCAGGCCATGATTTTCCAAAATAGTGAACCAAGTGAGGAGGGTTCAGAGTCAAATATTGCACGTGCACTTCTTCCTGGTAAGTATCCTACGGAAGTCCCTATACTGTATCTCTTTGTGTTCAGGCGAAAATAACAGTTGTTGTGCCACATTTCCATGGAACATGTAAGCAGGCCATGACTTTTCCAAAATAGTTAACCAAGTGAGGATGACTCAAAGTCAAATGTTGCAAGTGCACTTCGTTGGGATACGTATCCTACAGAGGTTTCTATACTGTAACTCTTTGTGATCAGGAGAAAGTCACACTTGTTGTGCGACAGTCAATGGTACAATTACACGCAAGCCATGATATTCCAAAATAGTGAACCAAGAGAGAAGGACTCAGAGTCAAATGTTGCAAGTGCCCTTCTTAACGTAAGTATCCCACATAAGTTTCTATACTGTAATTCTTTGTGTTCAGGAGAGTATCAAACTTGTTTTGGAATGCTTCCATGGAACATGTAGTCGCAGGCTATGACTTTCCAAAATAGTGAGCCACGTGAGGACGACTCAGAGTCAAATGTTTCAAGTGCTCTTCTTAGCGGTAAGTATGCCACAAAAGTTTTGATACTGTAAGTCTTTGCGTTCAGGTGAAAATCATCCTTGTTTTGTGACATTTGCATGGAACATGTTCATGCAGGCCATGAATTTCCAAAATAGTGAACCAATGAGGAGGATTCAGAGTCAAATGATGGAAGTGCACCTCTTAGGGATAACTATCCTACAGAAGTTTGTATAATGTAACATTTGCATTCAGGAGAAAATCATATTTGTTTTGTGACATTTGCATGGCACATGTTCACGCAGGCCATGATTTTCCAAAATAGTGAACCATGTGAGGAGGACTCTGAGAAAATGTTGTAAGTGCACTTCTTTAGGATAAGTGTCATACAGAAGTTTCTATACTGTGACTCTTTGTGTTCAGGAGGAAATCACACGTGTTTTATGATGATACCATGAAACATGTTCACGCATGTCATTCCCTTCCAAAATCGTGAACCAAGTGAAGAGGACTCACAGTCATATGTAGCATGTGCACTTCTTTGGGATAAGTATCCTACACAGGTTTCTACACTGTAAAACTTTGTGTTCTGGAGAAAACAACATTTGTTTTGTGCTGATTCTAGCCACTATGTTCAGGCCTGTAATGAGCTTGAAAATAGTGACAAAGTGAGGAAGCTTCAAATTCACATGTTTCACTTTCACTTCCCAGTGATAAGAATCCTGTAGATGTTCATACCTTGTAACTTTTTATGTTCAGGAGAAAATCACACTGTTTTTGTGACATTTTCATGGAATAAGTTCACGCAGGCCTTGATTTTCCAAAAGAGTGAACCAAGTGAGGAAGACTGAGAGTCAAATGATGGAAGTGCACTTCTTAGGGAAAAGTATCCTACACAAGATTCTATACTGTAACACTTTGTGTTCAGGAGAAGATCACACTGTTTTGTGACATTTGCATGGCACATGTTCACACAGGCCATGATTTTCCAAAGTAGTTAACCAAGTGAGGAGTACTCTGAGTCAAATGCTGGAAGTGCACTTCTTAGGGATAAGTATCCAACAGAAGATTCTATACTGTAACACTTTGTGTTCAGGAGAAGATCACACTTGTTTTGTGACATTTGTATGTAACATGTTCACACAGGCCATGTTTTTCCAAAATAGATAACCAAGTGAGGAGGGTTCAGAGTCAAATATTGCACGTGCACTTCTTACCAGTAAGTATCATATGGAAGTTCCTGTACTGTAACACTTTGTGTTCAGGAGAAAATATCAGTTGTTGTGCCACATTTCCATGGAACATGTTGAAGCAGGCCATGATATTTCCAAAATAGTTATCCAAGTGTGTCTGACTTAGAGTCAAATGTTGCAAGTGAACTTCATTCGGATACGTATCCTACAGAAGTTTCTATACTGTAACT
Source organism: Typhlomys cinereus (assembly GCA_023101885.1). NCBI lineage: Eukaryota > Metazoa > Chordata > Mammalia > Rodentia > Platacanthomyidae > Typhlomys > Typhlomys cinereus. Next base: position 9,460,619 of record JALPQD010000019.1, read on the forward strand.
CTTTGTGATCTGGAGAAAGTCACACTTGTTGTGCGACAGTCAATGGTATATTTACACGCAAGCCATGGTATTCCAAAATAGTGAACCAAGAGAGGACTCAGAGTCAAATGTTGCAAGTGCTCTTCTTAGCAGTAAGTATCCCACAAAAGTCTCTATACTTTCATTCTTTGTGTTCAGGAGAGTATCACACTTGTTTTGCGATGTTTCCATGGAACCTATTCATGCAGGAGATGATTTCCAAAATAGTGAACCAAGTGCGGAGGATTCAGAATAAAATGTAGGAAGTGAACTTCGTAGGGATAAGTATCCTACAGAAGTTTCCACACTGTAACATTTCCGTTCAGGAGAAAATCATCCTTGTTTTGTGACATTTGCATGGAACATGTTCATGCAGGCCATGAATTTCCAAGATAGTGAACCAAGTGAGGAGGATACAGAGTCAAATGCTGGAACTGCACCTCTTAGGGATAAGTATCCTACAGAAGTCTGTATACTGTAACATTTGCGTTCAGGAGAAAATCATACTTGTTTTATGACATTTGCATGGCACCTATTCACGCAGGCCAAGATTTTCCAAAATAGTGAACCAACTGAGGAGGATTCATAATCAAATGTAGGAAATGCACTTCGTAGTGATAAGAATCCTACAGAAGTTTCTACACTGTAACATTTGCATTCAGGAGAAAATCATCCTTGTTTTGTGATATTTGCATGGAACCTGTTCCGCAGGCCATGAATTTCCAAAATAATGAACCAAGTGAGGATGATTCAGAGTCAAATTCTGGAAAGGCACCTCTAAGGGATAATTAGCCTACAGAAGTTTGTATACTGTAACATTTGCGTTCAGGAGAAAATCATACTTGTTTTATAATATTTGCATGGCATATGTTCACGCAGGACATGATTTTCCAAAATAGTGAACCAAGTGAGGAGGACTCTGAGTCAAATGTTGCAAGTGTACTTCTTTAGGATAAGTGTACTACAGAAGTTACTATACTGTAACTCTTTGTGTCAGGATGAAATCACACTTGTTGTATGACGTTTCCATGAAACATGTTCATGCATGTCACTCCCTTCCAAAATCGTGAACCAAGTGAAGAGGACTCACAGTCATATGTAGCATGTGCACTTCTTTTGGATACGTATCCTACACAGGTTTCTAGACTGTAACACTTTGTGTTCTGGTGAAAACCACATTTGATTTGTGCTGATTCTACCTACTATGTTCAGGCCTGGAAGGAGTTTGTAAATAGTGATCAAGTGAGGAATCGTCAAATTCACATGTTTCACTTTCACTTCTCAGTGATTAGAATCCTGTAGATGTTCATCTGTTGTAACTTTTTATGTTCATGAGAAAATCACACTGGTTTTGTGACGTTTTCATGAAATATGTTCATGCATGCCTTGATTTACCAAAAAGAGTGAAACAAGTGAGGAAGACTGAGATTCAAATGTTGGAAATGCAGTTCGTAGGGATAGGTATCTGACATAAGACTCTATACTGTAACACTTTGTGTTCAGGAGAAGATCACACTTGTTTGCGACATTTGCATATAACATGTTCACATAGGCCATGATTTTCCAAAATAGTGAACAAAGTGAGGAGGGTTCAGAGTCAAATATTGCACATGCACTTCTTAACGGTAAGTGTCCTACGGAAGTTCCTATACTGTAACTTTTTGTGTTCAGGATAAAATAACAGTTGTTGTGCCACATTTCCATGGAACATGTTGAAGCAGGCCATGATATTTCCAAAATAGTTATCCAAGTGTGTCTGACTTAGAGTCAAATGTTGCAAGTGAACTTCATTCGGATACGTATCCTACAGAAGTTTCTATACTGTAACTCTTTGTGATCTGGAGAAAGTCACACTTGTTGTGCGACAGTCAATGGTATATTTACACGCAAGCCATGGTATTCCAAAATAGTGAACCAAGAGAGAAGGACTCAGAGTCAAATGTTGCAAGTGCTCTTCTTAGCAGTAAGTATCCCACAAAAGTTCCTATACTGTAATTCTTTGTGTTTAGGAGAGTATCACACTTGTTTTGAAATGTTTCCATGGAACATGTTCACGAAGGCTATGATTTTCCAAAATAGTGAACCAAGTGAGGAGGACTCAGAGTCAAATGTTGGAAGTACACTTCTTAGTGGTAAGTATCCTACAGAAGTTTCAATACTGTACCTCTTTGTGTTCTGCAGAAAATCACACTTGTTTTCCGACATTTCCATGGAACCTATTCATGCAGGAGATAATTTCCAAAATAGTGAACCAAGTACGGAGGATTTAGAATCAAATGTAGGAAGTACACTTCTTGGGGATAAGTATCCTAGAGACGTTTCTACACTGTAACATTTGCGTTTAGGAGAAAATCATACCTGTTTTGTGACATTTGCATGGCACATGTTCACGCAGGCCATGAGTTTTCAAAATAGTGAACAAAGTGAGGACTCTGAGTCAAATGTTGCAAGTGCACTTCTTTAGGATAAGTGTCGTACAGAAGTTTCTATACTGTAATTCTTTGTGTTCAGGAGGAACTCACACTTGGTGTACAAAGTTTCCATGAAACATTTTCACACATGTCATTCCCTTCCAGCATCGTGAACCACGTGAAGAGCACTCACAGTCATATGTAGCATGTGCACTTCTTTGGGATAAGTATCCTACACAGGTATCTAGACTAAAAAACTTTGTGTTCTGGAGAAAACAACATTCGTTTTGTGCTGATTCTACCCACTATGTTCAGGCTTCTAATGAGCTTCAAAATAGTGACCAAGTGAGGAAGCGTCAAATTCACATGTTTCACATTCACTTCTCAGTGATAAGAATCCTGTAGATGTTCATATGTTGTAACTATTTATGTTCTTGTGAAAATCACACTGAATTTGTGACATTTTCATGGAATATGTTCACGCACGCCTTGATTTTCCAGAGTTAACCAAGTGAGGAAGACTAAGAGTCAAAGGTTGGAAGTGCACTTCGTAGGGATAAGTATCCTACAGAAGATTCTATACTGTAACACTTTGTGTTCAGGAGAAGATCATACTTGTTTTGCAACATTTGCATATAACATGTTCACACATGCTATGATTTTCCAAAACAGTGTCAAATATTGCACGTGCACCTCTTACCGGTAAGTGTCCTACGTAAGTTCCTATACTGTAACTCTTTGTGTTCAGGAGAAAATAACAATTGTTGTGTCACATTTCCATGGAACATGTTGAGGCAGGCCATGATTTTTCCAAAATAGTTAACCAAGTGAGGATGACTCAGAGTCAAATGTTGCAAGTGCACTTTGTTGGGATACGTATCTTACCGAAGTTACTATACTGTAACTCTTTGTGATCAGGTGAAAGTCAGACTTGTTGTGCAACAGTCAATGGTACAATTACACGCAAGTCATGATATTCCAAAATAGTGAACCAAGAGAGAAGGACTCAGAGTCAAATAGTGCAAGTGCTCTTCTTCTTAGCGGTAAGTATCCCACCAAAGTTTCTATATTGTCATTCTTTGTGTTCAGGAGAGTATCACACTTGTTTTGTATGTTTCCTTGGAACATGTTCACGCAGGCTATGATTTTCCAAAATAGTGAACCAAGAGAAGAGGACTCAGAGTCATATGTTGGAAGTGCACTTCTTAGTGGTAAGTATCCTACAGAAATTTCAATACTGTACCTCTTTGTGTTCTGCAGAAAATCACAATTGTTTTGCGACATTACCATGGAACCTATTCTTGCAGGAGATGATTTGCAAAATAGTTTACCAAGTGTGGAGGATTCAGAATCAAATGTAGGAAGTGCACTTATTGGGGATAAGTAACCTAGAGAAGTTTCTACACTGTAACATTTGCGTTCAGGAGAAAATCATACTTGTTTTGTGACATTTGCATGGATCATGTTCATGCAGGCCATGAGTTTCCAAAATAGTGAACCAAGTGAGGATGATTCAGAGTCAAACGCTGGAAGGGCACCTCTTAGGGATAAGTATCCTAGAAAACTTTGCATACTGTAACATTTGGGTTCAGGAGAAAGTCATACTTGTTTTGTTACATTTGCATGGCACATGTTCACACAGGCCATGATTTTATAAAATAGTGAACCAAGTGAGGAGGACTCTGAGTCAAATGTTGCAAGTGCACTTCTTTAGGATATGTGTCATACAGAAGTTTCTATACCGTATTCTTTGTGTTGAGGAGGAAATCACACTTGTTGTACGACGTTTCCATGAAACATGTTCACGCATGTCATTACCTTCCAAAATCGTGAACCAAGTGAAGAGGACTCACAGTCATATGTAGCATGTGCACTTCTTTGGGACAAGTATCCTACACAGGTTTCTAGACTATAAAACTTTGTGTTCTGTAGAAAACAATATTCGTTTTGTGCAGATTCTACCAACTATGTTCAGGCATGTAATGAGCTTGAAAATAGTGACAAAGTGAGGAAGCATCAAATTCACATGTTTCACGTTCACGTCTCAGTGATAAGATCCTGTAGATGTTCATTCGTTGTAACTTTTTATGTTCAGGAAAAAATCGCACTGGTTTTGTGACATTTTCATTGAATATGTTCATGCAGGCCTTGGTTTTCCAAAATGGTGAACCAAGTGAGGAAGACTGAAAGTCAAATGTTAGAAGTGCGGTTCTTAGGGATAAGTATCTATACTGTAACACTTTGTGTTCAGGAGAAGATCATACTTGTTTTGCAACATTTGCATATAACATGTTCACACATGCTATGATTTTCCAAAACAGTGTCAAATATTGCACGTGCACCTCTTACCGGTAAGTGTCCTACGTAAGTTCCTATACTGTAACTCTTTGTGTTCAGGAGAAAATAACAATTGTTGTGTCACATTTCCATGGAACATGTTGAGGCAGGCCATGATTTTTCCAAAATAGTTAACCAAGTGAGGATGACTCAGAGTCAAATGTTGCAAGTGCACTTCATTGGGATACGTATCCTACAGAAGTTTCTATACTGTAACTCTTTGTGATCAGGAGAAAGTCACACTTGTTGTGCGACAGTCAATGGAACATTTACACACAAGCCATGATATTCCAAAATAACCAAGAGAGAAGGACTCAGAGTCAAATCTTGCAAGTGCTCTTCTTAGCGGTAAGTATCCCACAAAAGTTTCTATACTGTCATTCTTTGTGTTCAGGAGATTATCACACTTGTTTTGCAATGTTTCCATGGAACATGTTCACGCTTGCTATGATTTTGCAAAATATTGAACCATGTCAAGAGGACTCAGAGTCAAATGTTGGAAGTGCACTTCTTAGTGGTAAGTATCCTACAGAAGTATCGATACTGTACCTCTTTGTGTTCTGCAGAATATCACACTTGTTTTGCGACATTTCCTTGGAACCTATTTATGTAGGAGATGATTTCCAAAATAGTGAACCATGTGCAGAGGATTCAGAATCAAATGTAGGAAGTGCACTTCTTGCAGACTAATATTCTAGAGAAGTTTCTAAACTGTAACATTTACGTTCAGGTGAAAATCATACTTGTTTTGTGACATTTCCATGAAACATGTTCACACAGGCCATGAGTTTCCAAAATAGTGAACCAAGTGAGGAGAATTCAGAGTCAAATGCTGGAAGGGCACCTCTTAGGGATAAATATCCTACAGAAGTTTGTGTACTGTAACATTTTGGTTCAGGAGAGAATTATACTTTTTTTGTAACATTTGCATGCCACATGTTCACACAGGCATGATTTTACAAAATAGTGAACCAAGTGAAGAAGACTTTGAGTCAAATGTTGCAAGTGTACTTCTTTAGGATAAGTGTCATACAGAAGTTTCTATACTGTAACTCTTTGTGTTCAGGAGTAAATCACACTTGTTGCACGACTTTTCCATGAAACATGTTCATGCATGTCATTCCCTTCCAAAATCGTGAATCAAGTGAAGAGCACTCACAGTCATATGTAGCATGTGCACTTCTTTGGGACAGGTATCCTGCACAGGTTTCTAGACGGTAAAACTTTGTGTTCTGGAGAAAACAACATTCGTTTTGTGCTGTTTTACCAACTATGTTTAGGCCTGTAATGAGCTTGAAAATAGTGACCAGGTGAGGAAAGTCAAATTCACATCATTCCCTTTCACTTCTCAGTGATAAGAATCCTTTAGATGTTCATACGTTGTATCTTCTTATGTTCAGGAGGAAATCACTCTGGTTTTGTGACGTTTTCATGGAACATGTTCACGCAGGCTATGATTTTCCAAAATAGTGAACCAAGGGAGGAGGACACAGAGTCAAATGTTGGAAGTGC